>CACRXK020000512.1:28469-78361 GCA_902702795.2 Paramuricea clavata
GGGGGGGGGGGGGGGGGGGGGAGGTCGCCAAAATAATTTTTCCGGAAAAAAATTTTCGGTACAAGTCGGGCACAATCCCGAAAAGTCGTGCAATTTTCTTTCCGCCCCACTAATTTTTTCCTTCCGGTACGCCCATGCTCTTTTCACATGAGTTAGAAGCGAGAATCGAACCCACGATCTCAGGGGTGAAAAACGTTTGTTCTAGCTGACGCTTTGCGCCACCGAAGCTTCAAACAAAGGGTGATTTCTAAAGGATCACTTTTTTAGTGCTGTTTGTACGTCGAATTTCGGTCGTGTCGAATGCAATTGAAACAATAGATAATGAAGCTTAATGAGGTTTATCATCTCATCATTTTCTCATCATTTCTCATCATATTTTCATTGCCATTTTCTCATCATTTTCTCATTTTCTCATTGCCATTTTCATTTTATCATTGCCATTTTATCATTGCCATTTTCTCATTGTCGTTTTCTCATTATCATTTTCTCATTATCATTTTCTCATTATCATTTTCTCATTATCATTTTCTCATTATCATTATCATTTTCTCATTATCATTTTCTCATTATCATTTTCTCATTATCATTTTCTCATTATCATTTTCTCATTATCATTTTCTCATTATCATTTTCTCATTGTCATTATCATTTTCTCATCATTTTCTGATTATCATTTTCTCATTGTCATTATCATTTTTTCATTATCATTCTCTCATTATCGTTTTATCCAGCATATATTTACGATTTTATGTTAGCAAAAAATTCACTCGAGAAAAGTTAGAGACAAAACTCATATTAATAATACAATGTGCCAGAACAAATGAAGAGAGAGGTGGCAGTGCTGCAAATCATAAACGTTAGGTTTAGTCCATTGAGTCGACTTCATTGTGTCCTGAATCGCCCTACTTTATTATTTTACTCTGTCTAATGCCAGATATTTTAGTTGTCCAGGGGAGAGCGCTGGCGCTCGGTGGGTTAATCTTTTAAGTGGAATTGTGCCTATAATGTGCATTCCCTATACTTTGTGTCCATGAAGGGAAAAATTGTGGCACTGTGAATGGACGCTAATTTATGGGAATGTTAATAATTGCCTCAATGCAACAATTATTAAAATGTGACAAAAAAGGCATCAGTGACAAAAACGAAATCGGTGATATCTTTTATCCCACCCTCTTGTCTATAACTCTATGAGGAGGCTTCTATATATTTCATTGTGAGTTTTTCTGTTTTCAGTTCACAAAAAGCATGAGTCGACAATTCTGTGAATACCTTGTAATTCCAATGTCCATGTATTCCAATGCCCATGTGCACGATTATTGCAGTGTTGTTTGATGGAGAGTCACGAGAGTATTAGTGTTATATCTACAGCCTATATATGATCACAATCAGGAAGTGCTACTTAATTTATCTTAAAACTGTATGTTCCACTAGACTGTTGCTGAATACAACTTGCAAGATAAAGATTTGGTTTAAACAATGGCACAATTGCTAACAATTATAATGCTCGTGTATTCTCTACTCAGTCTTACAAAAGGATTAAATCAAGGTACGTTTATGACATACATGCAATACTACAAGTCTGCATGTTTAGCCGTTTCACGCAAGGGACAAAGACTTTAGCATAAAAACCTATAGTTCAGCCACGTAAGCCAAATGAGTCAGTACTTACTATTTTTCTTGTTAGTTATGTAAATTATATTATCATGTTATATTCTCTTTTCATGACTGCATGACATTAATACTGTCTTAGGGTATCGAGACATGTTATAGCTGTGCAAATTAAATAAGTCGTCGAAAAATTATCGATCGTTGAACTGATTCGATATGGTCAGTATTTTAATGAAATATGATTATATATATGAATTGGACTTGAGAGTTGAGATCAATTGGTTCTCCAAATCACAATATTACATGATTGAGTTGACCAACAAAGATCGAACACCATGCACTGTCAATTTTACCACCTACTGCGTCAGACTCTATATGTATCTCCACTAACTAACCTCCATGCAAACGACGGATTTTCGCTCAGAGCGACCAAGTGGTTTTTAATGTTTTTCAAGTGGTTCAGATACTAAATATGACGGCTTAATGCAAACTTTAAATACTAATTACTCAAAAATTATGGAACAAATTACGCATATGCAAATGCGTTTTTAGTACATCGTGTGGTACTGCACAAAAAACAATGTTGAAGTCGGCAAAATTTCATCAATGAATTTGAGTGCATGGCTTATTATTAATTCAAGCTAGAACGGTCGGATATAAGTAGGAAATCCGGTCCACCCAGAAATATCACATCGAAGCACAGGAGACAACAACCAAAGAAGAACAGAGAGTAAGTTAGAGCAACTCAATGCAAGTAAATACCGCTGGCCAACAGCAGCAGGCTCAGTTTCACGTTAAGGATAACCGCACCTGTCATTTCGTCTGCATGCCATTCATATGTGGTTATAGATGGTTTTGTAGTTGGAAATTGCGACTGTGCATTTTATACATTTAGCAGACATAACCGGAAGCATTTGCGAAAAATGCATGCAACTATTTACTGATATTGTGCGTTGCATTCATGCAGTATATTTATTGCGTTTCCATCTTCATTTCCAGTCCATATGTAGTGTTTTCCTTTCTCCTGTCCAGCTAGCAATTTTTGTGAGTGATGATGTCGAGTTAATTGAGACCTAACTGTTATTGTAACTGGAAGTGAGTTACCGGTCACGCGTCAAGCATAAATGTATGTAAAGACCTAATAACGTTTTTCGATTGAATAACAGTCAGACACGACTACAAACTCTCTCTTAAGAATAAATTTGATTATTGACTGAACAATGCAAAAACAAATAAAGTAATTTGATTTTTTATCAGTCAGAATGAAGCAATCTGATTGGCTGAGGAGCCTTTCAGAGCGGGCCGGTTTTTTGCATCCGGCCCGCTCTGAAACGTAACTGCCCTCTGTGAAATGCAACTGCCCGCTCTGGTTTTCCGGCGGCAAAAAATCAGGAGTGAAACGATTTTTAAACGGAAAGAAACTGCCCAAAACTTATGTATCCTAACGATAGTCAGATACGAAAATTAATTGCATCAAGCCCTAAAGACTTCATTTGACATTCGGAAAATTTAATATTTTTATATACGTTTTATTCATTTGACATGAATAAAACTTTCGAGAAAACTATATATATTTTTAAATGTTCATGTTTATTCGGCCACTTTAAAAAAGCGAAAAAATTACAGCTTAAACAGATGTTGCAAAATAAATGTTTTCCCATTTAAAAGAAGGTTTAACTGCAACAGTAAAAACAAGTCACGAATATATTCTCTACCCATTTCACATTTGTGTCAGGCATTTTTCACTGATATAAATATTGTAAACAATGTAAATTAAAGTCTGTGTTTAAAAACACTTTTTTCAAGCATATTATCGTGACACGACCGGAAAAAATACAAAAATATGAAAAGTGCGTACCTTATTCATTGTCCTTTTGGTAGAAAAACGTTGGTTAAATCAAAACAGATTCATTTTTATGTGTTGTTGATCGGATCTGAACATGAACGTGTCGTTCTCAGAAGCAATTGAATTTATCAAAGCCCAAACGCCAGGCTTAAAACGTTTTATTCCATTAAAAAGTTTTATTACGTCTTTTCATTTTTTTCTTGCCGGTTTTCTCACAGGGAGCAGAGGAGTCGAGTTTATCCATAGTAAAACAATACAAACGCCGTCTTACCTTGTTAATTGTAATATCTTTCATTGTAGAATCCCCATGTGTGCATTAAAAATGCATATTTTACAATTTATAGTCTGTTGAAATTGTCGTGAAACCATATATAAATATATATAAAGTTTATAAACATTGTATGTCTTGTATGATTTTTTATTCGTACTTCATGTAACATGAACACCAAATGAATGTACTCCGCTGTTCTAGATTATTGTGGGCTCACATTTCGCTATACTTAGTAAACAATGAGAAACGAAGAAAGGGAGTAAACAGTCATTGGGGTGATATTTTAGGATGGCTATAACTTGCTTAATATTTAATAAAAACATGCATGCAAGCTAGAAATTATCTATTCTTACTACGCTAGGAAATAAATTTCAATAAACGGTCGTTTAACCTACATATTTGACGACCGATATTCATCGATTATTTTCGTACGATGTGCACCGCAACACCCTATGACGGAAGTGACGTATTGTTTCATGTATATGCATGATTGTTCAAATTTTTCGAATACTAATTACAACCGTCAAATGAAGTTCTACTTCGTCATCGGTCAATGGCCGGTTTTATTCACTTCCGTCATAGGGTGTTGCGGTGTACATGCGACGAAAGATCTGCAATGTTTCCTCCCTTTCTTAGTTTCTTACTCGTTGATATCTCGGCCAGTATTCGTTAGCTTTTCGGGAAATACAAGTCTACGGTAATTCAAGACAGCGGAGAATATTAATTGTTGAAATTTATATTTTGGTTTTACATTCGATAATTTTGATGAATAAATATGCATTTTTAATGCACACATTGGGATTTTACAATGAAATATACCAGAATTAACACGGTAAGATGGTGTTTGTCTTGTTTTACTAGATAAACTCGACCCCTCTGCTCCCTGTGGTTTTCTCGAGTTTTCGTTTTCGATCGTGTTTTTAATATATATTTCAACATTTCAATTTTTGTCAGCCTCGCTTTAAAAATACACAATTGCACTGATCTCAAATTAGTTCGCAAGGAACACTGGAATTTTAATGATAACATATATATAGTGATTCTGGTGCTAACTCTAAGCCTAACTGTTTAAGATAATGCAACAGACAAGTCAATAATTATTAATTACACAAGTCATTTTTTAATCACATAAATTTCACATTCTTAATTTGATTTCGTTCAGCCAATTGTAACTTCGACAAAGGAAATATCTGCAGTTTTCAGAATGGTGCTGGACAGTTTAAATGGACGGTTAAGAAAGGTCCAACACCCAGTAGTAGAACAGGACCAAGCTCTGACGTCAGCGGCAGAGGTAAACTGTTAAATAAACTTTTAGGTTTTGGAGACAGTGAAGGATTATGATAGTACTATTATATACGGTTACGAATAGGTTTCTTTAACATTTTGTTTGGCATGGAGCTTTACGATAAATTCCCAATTGGTTTGGGTATAAGATCTTAACAATAACTTATTGGATTGTTAACAATAATAATGTCGTTAGATTACTAAAATCTTGGTATTTTGCTCGACCTACCATAAAAGGACAAGAAAACTTGGGTAAATTAGGCTCGTCGTCTGGAAATTGGTTCACTTCTCATATATTTTAAGTAGCTTGGTCAAAACCTCTACTGCATGTGTATTGAAGCCTACTTCCAACACTTGGGCCGGTTCTATAAAAACGTAGTTCGCGTTAACCGGCCCCAGAACTCTCACGCCGATTAGTGTAACCGGAAAAAAATTTACGACTAGGTACTGTACTCTCTGCGTTCAGACTCACGTCACAAGATAGCGACTTTGAAAAAAAATGGGCAACATGGCTGGATATTTGGTCAAACGCGATTTCATCTGATTCAAGTACAACTTTGTGACGTTACAATTATTTTTCTTTTGGTCAATGAAAGTATCTTCCAACTTTTTACAGGTTATTATCTGTTCATCGAAACTTCAAGTCCACGACAGTTCGGTGATAAAGCTACAATTTCAACACCTTACTTGAACGGCCCACAATGCATGCAATTATCTTACCACATGTACGGTAGTAATATTGGAGTCCTGAACATCTACGCGAATAACCAAAGGATATTTTCAAAATCGGGAAATCAAGGAAACCGATGGGTGGTTGTGAAAACGCCGATCTTACAACGTGGAAAATATATGGTGAGTAAAAACAGCAATATTTCAGATGGATAGACAATAGCACAGTAATATTTGAGGCAAAGACCATTATTTTTTCGAAACGAGAGGGAAGAGGACCCTGAGGAAATTTCGATACTAAACTTGGTCTCTGTTCGCTTAGCCTACGGTGTAGAACCAATTGTGCAGAGCCCAGCAGAAACACGTTTCGTGAGGGGTCTACGAATCAACGAAGAAAATCTTGCCCGGCTACGTCATATCCGTTTTACGTTTTTGTGTAAATTAACTTCAATTTATTCAAATAATATGATATATGAAGTGTGCGTAAATTAAATGTAAATTTTCATTTGGCGCAATACAAATGTGTTCTTTGCTTCAAAGTCCCGTCGAATAAAAGCGATATTATTTTCGTGGACAGCCAAGAGAACATACGTAAGGAGTTAGACGACCTTCCCTTCTCCATTTCACCTGCAAATAGCATTTGCAAAGCCTGTCTGGCGTTGGTAAACAAACAAAGAAGCTTCAAAGAACTGTTATGTGAGCTAGACAGTACGATATTACGAACGTGCACGAAACAGCATTAAACGCTATTGATATACCTCTTAAAGTAAAGCGGCGAAATGTCGTGAGGAAATTGGGATTCGAGCCGACTTGCGATAAAACTTTTATGCCGGCTACATTTAGTGTGAAATCGACTTTGCCTTCGACTGCAGAAATTGGATGTCCTGGCAAGCTTCAACAGCCTAGTTACTAGTATTAAACAGGTTTGTACGAATGACAAGAATTTTTTGGATTAAACATGCACTTACAACAAGTCGTGTTAAAATATACCCTGATACCCAACTATTAAACACATGTCCGAACGGACTAAAAAGTCCTTGTCGTTCGTACAAACCTGTTCAGTTAGGCTGTTGAAGCTTGTCAAGGCATCCAATTTCTGTAGTTGAAGATAAAGTCGATTTCACACTAAATGTAGCCGGCATCAAAGTTTTATCGCAAGTTGGCTCGAATCCCAGTTTCCTCACGACATTTCGCTTTACTTTAAGCGGTATACCAATAGCGTTTAATGCTGTTTCCGTGCACGTTCTGTCTAGCTCACATACAGTGGCGTAGGAAGCATCAAAAGATTAGGGGGGGGCACCGGCTTCCAGGGGCACTTTACTGACTTTAGGGTAATGAAAAGGGCACCTAAAAAACTTTTCTCGGAAATGCTGGCGACGGATGGGGGAGGGGAAGAGAAAAATTTTCCCGTCATACCATACCGAAAATGCACGTTTTTGACCACATTTTTTTTAACAACTTGGAAACTTCCAAACAAAAAGGGCACCTTTGATTTTAATTTAGTATTTACAGCGACATTAGCTTGTACAAAAATGGCACTTTTCATAAAAAAGGGCACTTTTCATAACAAGAAAGGGCACTTTTAGTCCTTTGAAGGGGGCCCTATGCCCCTGCTCACATAACCGTTCTTTGAAGCTTCTCCGTTTGTTTATCAATGCCAGGCAGGCTTTACGAACGCTATTTGCAGGTAAAATTGAGAAAGAAGGTAGTCGAACTCTTTACGTATGTTCTCCTTGCTGTCCAAGAAATTAATATCGCTTTTATTCGACGGGACTTTGAAGCAAAGAACACATTTGTATTGGGCCAAATGAAAATTTACATTTATGCACACTTCATATGTCATATATTTGAATAAATTAAAGTTAATTAACCCAAAACGTAAAACGGATATGACGTAAGCCGGACAAGCTTTCCTTCTTTGATTCGTAGACCCACGAAACGTGTTTCTGCGGGGATCTACACAGTAGCCTACTGTTCACTTGCATCTGTATCCACAATATTTTTGCGCCCAACGCGAAAAGTTAATCCAATTACGCTGTGTTGTAGTACAATTAAACATTTCTTTTTCACGTTAAAGGTTAAGTTTGAAGGTATTCGTGGTCGTGGTTGGCAAGGTGATATTGCAATTGATGCTATCAGCTTCACTCCAGGAAGTTGCTCATCCCAATCACAACAACCAGGTACTGTGGTGGTCTTCCACCGTTTATCACGTTTTAGTTAATATGACCAATTCATTATATACCAATGATGATCGCATGTCGGGGTCGTATTACACTGCCTTTTCTTTTTCCAAGGTCTGTATATCGACTTGCTTCGACATCCACTACCTTTTGACAGGAATTTGCCTAGAATTTTGCTTTTGACAGGAATCTTTACTTAATGCCATTACACCGGTACTGTGGTGGTCTTCCACCGTTTACCACGTTTTAGTTAATATGACCAATTCATTATATACCAATGATGATCGCATGTCGGGGTCGTATTTGCACTGCCTTTTCCTTTTCAATGCTCTGTATATCGTCTTGCTGCGACGTCCACTACCTTTTGACAGGAATTTTCCTAGAATTTTGCTTTTGACAGGAATCTTTACTTAATGCCATTACACCGGGTGTGCATGGTTTCAAATCACCACAGCGAGAGGCTAACGATACATGCATGTGTTTGACAACCAGGGACGTGCTGGCTAGGGACGAGACAACGAGAACTCGTTGTGGGTTCTTGCCATCATGGGCCCCTAAAATAAAAACATTCAAATTTTTTCAAACATTGAGATTTTTATTTTCAAGATTATGATATTACAGTTTCCCGATTGTAAAATTCAAAATTCACGAAAAGAATTTTGGTATGTTGGACCGAAAAGTTACGTTACGCCCGAAAAAATTTAGTATTTCCGGAAAATTGACGATATGTCCGGAAAAATTTTCGAATTCCAGAAAAAATTACTATATATGTCCGAAATAATGTTGGTATATACGAAAAAATTGGCTCGCCAACAATTTTTGGAAAAAATATTTATCACTTATTTACTGAGACCGAGGGAAACAGTGTGTTTTGTGGACCCGAGACCGTCGATGTTTCCCGAGGCGAAGCCGAGGGAAACATCGACGGTCGAGGGTCCACAAAACACACTGCTCTCCCGAGGTCTCAGTAAATAAGTGTTTTATTATATATCAATAGTCAAAGAAACAACACATTAAAGAACAAATGAACGTAAATACATGAAATACCTTATTGTTAAAACGTTATATTAAACACTGGCTACACTGCAGTTACTTAAAGCGAAAGTTTTAATTACGTACTAGGCATGTCCAAAGTCGCATCTTCACGTGATGGCGCACGTGATTTTTTTTTTGTTATTCACCGGTCGATAACGTATTATCTCCCTCTCGCGCTTTTGCGAGGGAGACAGCCTAATTTCGTCACTCTCACGTGATACGCTCTCAACCAATAAAACACTAGACAAATGCGACTTTGACTATTGATATATAATAATAATATTTAGCCACCGTTCACTGCGCATGGGCCCCATCAGACATTGCTCATTCGTTGTCGTTTTTAAGACCCCAGCACGTCCCTGCTGACAACTAATGTTCAATTAGCCTTTCTCACGATTATTAGCCTTTCTCACAAATATCCGCTATTTTTAGGTGACATCTAATTCTCGTTAACCAATGCAGACAATTAAAACAATGTGAAAAGCAACTTTTTAAAACAAACTAACCATTTACAAAGCAAATTCACCATCATTCGTCCAAAAATTATAAAAAGGTGCTGTTATGTGGACTTATAAAAAGGTGCTGTTATGTGGACTTATAAAAAGGTTATTCCCGAGTTGAACCTGAGAAAATTCAAAGCAGAAATATGATGTATGAGACTAAGCTAAGCATGCTCTAATTATAATTCTTCACAGGTTGTGGTAAGGCAAAACTTTTCCTTGGTAAAGTAGTAAGTGGTCAAACAGCTCGCCCTAACAGCTGGCCTTGGCAAGTCTCACTAAGACGTGTTGGTAGCTCATTTCATTTCTGTGGTGGGTCTTTGATTAGTGATCAATGGGTAGTTACAGCAGCTCATTGTGTGCAGGGAAAATCAGCTTCCGGTCTTAATGTAAGATTAGGTAAGTGGCAATGGTCATCAATGACCCCATACGGCAAACACTGCCAATAACTTGATTCAAGGGAATAACCACCTGCACTTGCAGAATATATTGCTATCAATATTGAAGTTGTTAATAACGATTGAGTCGATTTTATGCATAGGTTATTTTGAGGCAACGAGGGGATATGTGATTTATTCATATCGTATCCCCGAGGTGCTTCAAAATAACGTACTTATTTTTCACTTTGTCGAGGTTGCATTTCAGGGGAATATTGGATGGGAATATTAATCTATTTGTCATATGAATTTGGACATTGTTTTCAACCCCCACTCTTCCCTGTTGAAATCAAAAGCAGCTCCTAGCTTTTACACATTTAACTGGCAATGGATATTAAATATATGTTCTCTAAAGAACAAAGTAGACCGAGTGATATGAAAAATAAGCAATAATGAAGCACGAAAATACACATAGTCGTCCCCCCACCCGAACATCCCGGCCCTAATACGTGTACATGTTGGAGACAAAGGATCACATAAGGGACCGGTCATTATTTATGGCAGGGGTGCGGGCCGAAGAGAAAATAGTGGGGTAATTGAAAAATAATACTTGCTTTAGGTGGGGTAGCCAAAAAATCTTTGCATGCAGAGGTGGGGTAAAAAAAATAATAACCATATTTTTATCACACACAATACAATATATACTACAATAAACAGAGTTCAATATGTGACTATTCTAATTTTTTAAATAAAATATTATTGCTTTCCAAAATGTTTACAGAAACACCACCCTCAACCCACCCATAAGGGGTCATGTTATTCATTTACATACAAAATCTTCAAAGACTCCAATTATCAGACAAAATATAAAAACTGCCTAATACATAGGGGCTGTTTATATGGTGCAAGCCAGTCCTGGGTACCGGTACCCAAGCTGGTCCAGTTTTGGCGAGATCCTGCCTTTGTTGTTATTTCCTATATTAAAGTTAGTTATGTTCACCTTGTGTATATATGGGTAAAGAGCAGGCACACCTACAGTATAGTTAAGTGAGATCCCGCCCCTTTAATATAGCCCGAGATCTTGCTAAAGCTGGGCCAAAATTCACCTCAGGAAAAGTGACCTACTGTAGCCCCTAAGCCTGGGCATGCAGGCTCGCCTCCATATAAACATCCCCTTATTACATATCTCAAAATATATATATATATATATATATATATATATATATATATATATATATATATATATATATACAGTCTATTAAATTTTCAGGATTTAATTTTTGCTCATTTACACTTGATACTGTATAACTAATATCCAGTATATGCTTGTAAACCATGTTGAACAATGAAATTAATCTGTAAAATGGGTAAATAGATTTCTCTTATTTCATCCATGTACAGTATATACTATACATGGTCTGCTAGTAAAGAAAAACAGCTAGTTGCCAAAAACTCACAACAATGTTTGAGCTGAACATATTATGATCTAGCCATTGGAATGATTCTCCAGATTTACAAGGGGCATGAGGCATATTTGAGGCTTTGCTACCTGAATTGTCCCATAATCATTCTTGGAATTTGGATGATATATCTTTATCTTCACACTGTATAACACTATAACAGCAACTTTTTCTCATAAATTTACAGTAACATTATTTTCTAAATTCGGATATTCTCACATGGGACATCTACTGTAGTATCGTTCTATTGTTTAGAAATTGAACATTGATTTCATAAACTTTAAAAATTCTTAAGGAATTCCTTTAAAATTCTGTAATAATTACATGTGATTGTCTATGGTAAAGAAATTTTTAAGGAATTTCAGAGGAAATTTTAGAATTTAGATAGTTTAATACAATCAGAGGTAAGCACATATTCTGTGTAATCTGTGAGACTGTTTCACAATAAAATTGCATTTTAATTAATAAAGAAATGCAAATATGCAAATTGTATACAGTGAAACTTTAAAGTGGGAAAGAGACAGGGTGGTGAGATACGGTTAGCGTTTTAAATTCTTGAAATATATGCTGTTCAGCAGTATACAGGCCGGTTTATATCAGTGTTTAGCAAATATATCTTGTGAAAAGGGAATATATTGCTGAATACAAACTACAAAAACCCAATCATATTTTAAAGTATGTAAAAATTAGACACGTAAACTAGTGAAGTATCCATGCAAATATTAAATGGCCAACTCCCAAGATTTTAGCATGATTCATTGATGCAATTAACCCCCATGTCCCCAATAACATGCAAATTTGAATCAATTTACAGAGCAATTGAACTTCCATCTGAATCTCCAGTCCAGAAATGTTAAAATCCTTTAATTCTATTGGCATCCCTATGGGCCCACCCCAATTAGGCTTGGGGTGGGCCCATAGACAAGTCTTGTTATTTTCTGCAGACAAATGTTAAGCCTTCAGATAACTATAACTCTTTATATTACCTTGCAATTGTAGAGGTAACCCATAATAAGGCCCAATGCTAACTATAGCATGCCCCACATGACTGTTAGTGTGCTTTAATTACCAGTACTCAACATGAAATAAGGGGCAAGGGATATTGGTAAAACAAGTATGTTTACCAATCAGTCCCATTTCCTTTTAATTATAATGGTCATTGTGGTCATAAACACCTTATAATATTATTATTTATTCTCGATATCTAACAGCAGATGATCTTACTTATCCAGGACAATTTTGGCCCTTGATGAGTAATATGCATATAAACTACTAAACTGTTTCATTACATATTTTATGTCTGAACGTTTGACGTTGCAACAAAATAAGTTTGGGTGGGGTAAAAATTTTTCCAGCATTCCACCGGTGAAGTAGCTAGAAATTTTGTTTCGGAAAAAGTGGGATAATGATTTTTTCCGGCTGTATTATACTTTCTCTTTGGCTCCCACCCCCTGCCATAAATAATGACCGGTCCCTAATGTGTGAAACAATTAGAACAATCTTCGAGACGTTGGATGGTTACCCTGTTTGGGACCTTGATTTCAATCGAGTTACCTGAATGCACGGCTGATAGTATACAAATAATGAATGTTTATGAGTGCAATGGCAGGAATATATTTTCATGAGGTGAAAGATGGAATGTTCCATTCGACGAGGCGACAGCCGAGTTAAAATTAGAATGAGGTCCATTTTCGCTAGATATATGAAAACATAGACGAGATCTTTCCATTGATAGAGACATAAATTCGGGTTTGACCGGTCAGGCCATTAATGGTAAGCGCCCTTGGGAAATGGAATTTTCTATTCAATATCACGTGACCATAAACAGCCAATTAAACTATCAGAATTCAATAAGGTATTATATAATGTAACCTGAATCTCTTTATTTAATCATAGTATATTTATGTTATTTATGGGCTAAAACAGGCACAGAGGAAAAAATAATTTAACAAGAAGTATAATTTAAGATGCACATTTTGAATATATTAACGTCGAATCTTATCCCACTTCAAAACACGTCAAATCAAATTTATAGAACGTCAACTCAAGTCGGTTCTATTTGGCATAAATATACTTTAATGAACTTTTCAGGTGAACATAATTTCAACTCAAATGAAGGCAATGAAATCGACAGTCGTGTTGTACAAATTATTGTTCATCCTAGATATGCCAGATTAAATTATGACATCGGTAAGTTCCACGAACACAAGCTAAGTAATTTAAAGATTTAAACTGTGTCCTATAAATGCCCCCACTGTATTTTGTATAGTATTAGTTAGCTTTAATTCATGTTTCAGGTTTTTATTAAGTACTATATCATAGAACATGTCAATCTGTGGACATTTAATTGACTCCAGTGGAGCCGCCTGCTCAATAATTGGGGGGGGGATATTCATGTATTCGTGTTCACGATTTCAAAAGAAATTAACAACACAGAACACGAAGATATGAATATTCGCCCCCCCCCCCAATTATCGAGATGGCGGCGCCACTGTTTGACTGGTCAAAATATACCTTCTAAATAAGGTGGCCACACCATGCAGTACAATTTCAAATTGTCCCAATTATAGAAATTAGCTTGAAAGTGTTTAAAGGATTTTGGAAAAGATTTTTAAAAAGTTTTCTTGGGTATCTTCCACTCAACTGAAATTGGGATTTGTGACACTTATCATCAAAATTTTGATTCATGAGAAAATTAGTAATAATGAAGTAGAAGCTTTGGATATTAAAGGTGGGATATTAAATGCCAAAAATGTTTCTGTTTTCCCATTCTTTGTGTCCAAAACCAGCAACATTTTAGTTCTCTAACACAAAATACATGCAAAAGTTTACTGTTCGTGCAGGTGAGGTAACGACCTCAAAATATAATTGTACATGTATTGGTTAACTGTAGTTAGTTATGCTACAATTAATACATTTCCAAACCTGTTATAATTAATTTTTCTTCTATATTTTAGCTCTGATCAAACTGTCCCGAAGAGTTACGTTCAAACCACAAATTCAACCTGTCTGTCTTCCACAACAAGGTGTCAGTGTTGATGAGGTTTCTGGACAAGAATGCTACATCACAGGTGAGGGAATTTATTTTCATAATGAATAAATAAATAAGTTATTTGCATGTTTGTATGGGGAAAATAAAGTTATTCGTTTGGTTTGTGGGAAAACCTGTTCACTTTTCTGGCAAAGGTTTCGATTCTTATAGTATAAAAATATTATGTAGAGAAATCTATATATATCACAAAGCGAAATTAACATATACGACATCTGAAACACGGATACCAAAGTTATTAGTTTTTAGCTAAATTTGATAAAGGAAACATCTCACATATTAAAATGAAATGTATGTAACATAAATTTCTGGTCCAACAGGTTGGGGACGTACTGGGGCAGGCAAACCAGGAGCAACGGTTCTTCAACAAGCTAGACTTCCTGTCATCTCCGAGTCAAAATGTCGTCAACATATGGGATCTGGAGTAACCCGACAAATGGTAAATATCAGATTAACCTCCAGTGTGTCGAGCTATGTTTCATAGTTCTTAGCAACCAAGGAAACATTTGTCAGAAACATTTACCAATATAGTAAATGTCTCGTATGAAAAAATTAGAAATTTTAACTGGGGTATATATATCAATCCAGAGGAAATTCTATGTCTGCAACAATGTTCCCGAGGAAGGACAATAGAACTGCTGGGAATGTCACAGTTTCTAGAAATTCCCTGCATAAACTGAGCACGTGACCTTTCCATGCTGCATTGGGGGCATGCATGATCAGAGGAGGAAGCAGATGCAAACGGGAAGACATTTTGGGAAACATTAAAATTTCCAAATATTTCCGCAATAATGTTTCTAGATCTTGATATATAGTACGTGTGGTCCCTTTTGTCATCTTACCAATTAGCCTTTCTCACGATGACGGATATCCGCAATTTTTGGGTGGCATCTAATTCTCGTTAACCAATGCCGGACAATTAAAAACAATGTGAAAATGCAATTTTTCGAAATAAACTAACCATTTACAAAGCAAATTTACTCTCATTCGTCCAAAAAATTATAAAAAGTCGCTGTTATGTGAACTTATCTCGCAAATTTTGGCTGAAATGCCAACCAAAAATGGCGGCGCTAGACATGCTAATTGCTTTGACCACTAATAAAAAACCAAGATAAGTACCTTACAAATATTCCAGCACTAGCAGTGTAAAACCTAACATGCATTCTCATATACGCATGCACACATGCATTTGAAAAACACGTTTATTTAGTAAGTGTTTACTTACTATTTTGCCAGATTTGTGCCGGTTTTGGTGGTTCTAGCACAGTGAGTGGATGCAATGGTGACTCTGGAGGACCGTTTGTCTGCCGTTATAAATCATCAAACCATTGGATCTTACAAGGGGCTGTTTCTTGGGGAAGTAGAACATGCAGTGCTGGACGTAATGAATTCACAGTATTTGCACGTGTTGCAGAATTTGTCAACTGGATAAAACAACATGTTGGTAATGTGCAACCACCTCCACCTTCTCCACCACACCTTTCGTCAGGTAATAATTCATTTAATGCAATGTTTACTTAATTAATTAATTAATGCAATTATACACAGGATGTGGGTCCAAATTCACACCAGACAGAGGCTAGCGTTACATGTACCCGACAACTAATGCCCAAAGGATTAGTTTTTAATGAAGAAGGAAAACCGGTCGGCCCAGAAAACCACATCGAAGCACAGGAAAGACCAACCAAAGAAGCACAGAGAGTAATTCTATGCAAGTAAATGCTCTACGCTGCATCAATAGCAGCAGGTTAAATTCAGCGTTAAGGATCTAACAACATTTGTCATTTCAACATTGCTTCCGACATATGTTATTGTGGCTTGTATTCACTACCTACTGCGTGACTGCGCATGCATTTCGTTGTCGTTTCCAGGCTATATGTGGTGTTTTCCTTTCCCCATTTGAGTTCGCACTTCGTGAGATCGGGGCGGGGTTGAGGTCGAGTTAAATGAGACCGAACTGGAAGTGAGTTACAGTAGGTCTGTACATATGCTAGCCATCTTTCGGTCAAACGACTCTTGCTTGACCTCACAAGTAAGTTATTGGTGACCGTGGTGCTACCACTAAACCTAGATGTTTAATATATTCAAGAACTATTTACAAGTAATATTACCGTACCCCTTTTAAGATGATAGTATGATGCTGACTGAAGTTCATCGGATGACATTAATTTCACTTTCTTAATTTGATTTCGTTCAGCCAATTGCAATTTTGACAAGGGAAATATCTGCAGTTATCAAAATGGTGCTGGACAGTTTAAATGGACGGTTAGGAGAGGTCCAACACCCAGTAGTAGAACAGGACCAAGCTCTGACGTCAGCGGCAGAGGTAATTAACTGTTAAATAATCTTTTAGATTTTTGAGAAGCAGTGTAGGATCTACCGCCTAAAAAGATAAAAAACTTAAACTTTTAGAGTTAAAGTCGCCTCATGTGCAAATTGGTTATTTTTTAATTGCATGTTTGGTCAAAAAACCCTCCACTATATATTGAAGCCTGCAGAGGCCCCCCGAGAAAGAATTCTGCATATAGTTTGGTCCATATGCTTTTGCAAAGTTACAGTACCTTTGGTTAATGAAACTATTTTTTCAACTTTTTACAGGTTTTTATCTGTTCATCGAAACTTCAAGTCCACGACAGTCCGGTGATAAAGCTACAATTTTAACACCTTACTTAAATGGCCCGCAATGCCTGAAATTTTCTTACCACATGTACGGCGGTAATATTGGAGTCCTGAACATCTACGCGAATAACCAAAGGATATTTTCAAAATCGGGAAATCAAGGAAACCGATGGGTGGTTGTGAAAACGCCGATCTTACAACGTGGAAAATATATGGTGAGTAAAAAAAGCAATATTTTTAGGGGTGGTCATTGGTAAGTGTGAAATGCCTAGCACTAATATTTCACAAGAAAATGACCATGCAATAATCATTGTTAAAGGTCAATTTGTGGCTTGCAACTTCAGATAAACAGCAGTGGACTTACATTTACCTTTTTCCCTAAGTCTTTTTGATAGAAACATAATTGGTACTTATTTTAATATATCATCACTGGTTTGGTGTAAAATAGTTAATATTCTCTGACCGAAATAATAATTTGAAATGTGCCTACCTCCTGCAAATGGACGTATTTGGCCAAGTTCTCCACTTTACTCCGCTGTTTATCGGCGATCTCGTCGACATCCTTCCAAAAATGTAAATCATCTCAGACATAATTGTATCAAGAACATTTTAAACAAGTTTCAACTTGGTTTCAAGTAGATCATAGCTGTTTAACCATCGACAAGGTAAATCCACAACTTTGTCCAAATTCGGCGCCATTTTGTCATCCCATGTCGGTTGTCAACAATTCGGCCTTGTTACTCTTCCATTCACGCCATATCCATTGCACAAATAACAAATTTAACCATTTGTCAAGGGTATTAAAATAAAAATACAAATGAAATATGCGAAATGCAGCATTTTATCACCCGGTAAATTGTTGCTTACGAGTCCTTCAAAACATTTCGTACAAATCTCGCGTGGTTTAGCAACAGGAACGTGACAGGGGGGGGGGGGGTAGAGACTTGGAAAATGAAAGCAAAGCTCACACAGTATGGTAAAACGTACTAAAACCAACAATCAACAATTAATTTGTATGACTTGTTCATATTAATAAATAATAATATGTATATATTTGTCGCTACAAGAAATAAAACAAACGTTTGTATGATTGTATTTAGCTTTTAGTCTATTTTACGCAGCCTTCTTCTATCTTCGTGAAATAATTCACCCCTCCCCTGTCACGTCCCTGTTACTTTGTCACGCGAGGTTTGTACGGAATGTTTTGAAAGACTCGTAAGCAAGATTTTACCAAGTGATAAAATGCTGCATTTCGCATATTTCATTTGTATTTTTATTTTAATACCCTTAACAAAGGGTTAAATTTGTTATTTGTGCAATGGATATGGCGCCAATGGAAGAGTAACAAGGCCGAATTGTTGACAACCGACATTGGATGACAAAATGGCGCCGAATTTGGACAAAGTTGTGGATTTACCTTGTCGATGGTTAAACAGCTATGATCTACTTGAAACCAAGTTGAAACTTGTTTAAAATGTTCTTGATACCATTATGTCTGAGATTATTTACATTTTTGGAAGGATGTCGACGAGATCGCCGATAAACAGCGGAGTAAAGTGGAGAAATTGGCCAAATACGTCCATTTGCAGGAGGTAGGCACATTTCAAATTATTATTTCGGTCAGAAAATATTAACTATTTACACCAAACCACTGATAATATATTTAAATAAGTACCAATTATGTTTCTATCAAAAAGATTTAGGGAAAAAAGGTAATGTAAGTCCACTGCTGTTTATCTGAAGTTGCAAGCCACAAATTTGGCATATTGCATGGTCATTTTCTTGTGAAATATTAGTGCTAGGCATTTCACACTTACCAATGACCACCCCCAAAAGTACCATCTCTGAACCATATAAGCACCTCCAAATAGCCAAAGCTTTTATGGTTTGGTAGATAGCAGTATGGCGAAAGCGTCGTTTTTGGGTGTGGTCAGTTTCGGACGTTTCGCCCCGGATTGGGGTTTGGGCAGCGTTACCATGTTGACCGTCATGGTCAACATGCCCCAAAACAGTTGAGATTATCTGTCCTAAATGAAATGCATACAAACTCATATACAGGTCCTAGACTAAGATGGATAGACAATAGCAAAATATTCGAGGCCGTGAGAAAACTTCGTTACGAACCTTGGTCTTTGGTCAAATTTTCGTATTGTACAAAAATTTCGTTTTCAAGAGCTAAATGAAACTGATTATTCAATTTTTTGTAAAATGGAACTGATTATTCAATTTTTTGTATAAATATTTAAGGCTAAGTTTGAAGGTGTTCGCGGTGGTGGTTACCAAGGTGATATTGCAATCGATGCTATCAGCTTCACTCCAGGAAGTTGCTCATCTCAAACACCAAAACCAGGTACTATATAGTGGTCTACCACCTTTTATTTAATACGATGAAGACATTAGATATATCCGCAATGAACATCATATGCCCGGATTGTCTCCCACTGCCCTTTCATCTTCCAAAATCTATATATCAAATATCAAGTTATTGCGACATCCAATACCTTTTGACAGGAATTTGCTTCGTTTCATTCCCTTCCATCGATTCAATGTCCAGGTATAGCTACTTATTACAACGATATTTAGTACGTCTTGCCGTGAACGGACAATTGATAAAAGGAGAATGGTGCGAATAGTTGGCGAATAGTACCAGTAGTCGACGAATAGTCGGCAAATAGTGAGAACAGTCGACGCATCCATGTGAAGCACTATATGTGAACTCAACTATAACACAATATATCTGTTCTTATTAAATTGCTAACTTTCACTTGTTTAAATAGTTAAATAGCTCTTTTAAGATTGTCAAAAATTCTACAATGTCAACGAATTATTGTGATTAATAATTATTGTGATTATTAATATATTGGTGAAATTTTATTCCCATATGCCCAGCTCGTGCGTGCATATGATCAAGAAACTGTACATAAAATGGTTATAGAGAACATAGCATAAAAGTCCTCGATTACACTTTTTATTTTAGTTCTAAATTGTTTATTAAAAAACTTTCAGTTTAAATATATTCGCAGACCATTCACCACTATTCGTCGACTATTTGCACTATTGGCGAGTACTCGCCAACTATTCGCACTATTCTCCTTTTATCAATTGCCCCGTAAACGTGTTTCACTCTTCTTTTTTTCTGTGCAATGTTCTAGGGACTGTTCATTTTTTATCAGGAGGAGGAGGCTGGTGGTTTTTGTAAGGGGCCACCAAAAAAATAGCGATATGAGAGGGTGGTCATCTCAGAAAAGCATGAGTAGTCAATTTAAATTTAAAGCACACATGAACAAATTAGGAATTTTACATATTTGTGATATTCAGTTCATTCTAAAACGTAAGTTATTTTCTTAGAAAAAAGCTTCATCTTCATGGCTGTTGATTCAAGTTTTATTTTGTTTCTTTTGTCAAAAATGCACAAAATTGTCACTTCCGGTAACTTTATTAAACAGCCAAAAAGACATGAGTGAAGATGACGTTTTGTCCTATCATAAAATGAAATATATTGCTTTACAATTGGCTTATCTTGTGATGCTTGGGTAGGACCTAACATGACCAAATGTCCAAGACCATACCCAGGTCATGCATGTACTGGAAAGGACTTTGGGAAAGTCTAGCATACAGGGGGATAATGGGGAAAACGTGGAGTAGAAAGGGGGTCACTGGAAATTCTCCTGCATCTGTTGGAGGGTCGAGAAGGAATTATTTATGAACGCACTCAAAACCACCAGCCTCCTCTTCCTGATAAAAAATGAACGGTTCCCTATACCAACTTATTACGATGTCAAATACATCTAGATCAGTGGCAATGCGTCTCATTGTTCTTTTACATTTAGCTTTCCAACGAAATTTTGCTGACTTATATAACAAATAGGTATCAATAGTGTTGCAAGAATGTTGCAAGTATATTCCTTTTATCTTTCCAACGTTGCTACAATGACTTATTACGACGTGCCCCTTTATCTTTCCAAACTTATTTATCCGACTTATTACGATATCCAATACTCCAATGTCTTGATGAGAATGTGTCACATCATCCATTTATCTTTCCTAGGTCTTTATACCAACATATACACGACGTGCAACATTTCGTGACAAGAATGTGCTCCATTGTTCCTTAGACCTTTCCAAGTTTCACATACCGACTTGTGTCGTCCAATTTCTCCACCTGAATGTGCATTTTTCCAAGGTCTCTCTTTCCCATACCCCCAGACAACTATGTACCACACTTCCAACGCAGCTTCGAGTACCCTTTTACTGATTTATTTAAGACATTTCTAAGTCTGGCATCTGACGTTTTCTGATGCAAACTATTTTCTACTGTCCTATAGTGAGATGTAACTTTGATCAAGGTAACCTGTGTTCCTTCACAAATCGTGCCAATGATGATTTTGACTGGACAATTCATAGTGGAAGAACATCAAGTACTTCTACGGGGCCTTCGCAAGACGTTTCAGGGAATGGTAATAAACTGATAGTTTCGTATTATTTAAATTACTGCACTAAATGTCACATTGTATAATCTTGAGTGTATACAGTAGGTAGCGATAAATAATAATCTTGAGGGATTGTAGAATCAAATAGTCTAAAGAATATATGAACAATACCAGACGAATGCCTGTCGCTGGAAATGTCGAAACATTATGTGTATTGCAAGCAGGGCCTTGCCGATCGGTATCTGGTTGATGGAGGGTAGGGGCTGAATTAAAAATATGGGACCGATTCCTTTCGGGGACTCCCTCAAAAAATTTTCCAGAAAGCAAAATTTTTTCCAGTTTAGATCTTTTTCGACCTCAATTCTTCAGAAAATTCCTTAATATTTAACATCTTCCGCAATTCCGGCCAGCATTCTTAGGCCCCCTCTGGGCAGGTTGGGCCCCCGTTTTTTTACTTTTCTCTGGGGGAGGGAGGTGTTACACCCCTTGTGACGTCCAAGCAGCGTGTTCCAGTCCGAATTGAAATCAAGGAGTGTTGCTAACTGCGAGGACTTGAATTACTTTCAGTCCGATTTTGAGGTTTGAGGTTTTGCAATGACATTTCATACGAATAAATCATAACTTAGAGTGAAGTGAATTAATTTTGATCCAGGCGTAGGACAGAATTAATTTCGTTTCAGTCCAGACTTAGGACTAGTTTAGCATACTGTAGTTCTCCAGTTAGTATCATCATGCGAGCAAAATAAGGCATTATGGTTGGCTAATGTCCTCATAAAATACTAATAAGACTGAAGAAAAATAATGAATGTATTTATAATGTTTGTTTTCGCTTGCAGGCAAATATGTCTATATTGAGACATCAAGTCCAAGAGTGCAAGGTGACAAAGCCTATCTCGTCAGTCCCCAAGTCAGCGGTACTCAATGTTTGAAATTCTCTTACCACATGTACGGCGCTAGCATGGGATCTCTTATCGTCTATCAAAATATTGGTAATCGAATGGTAGAGCTGTTCAAGAAATTTGGTAATCAGGGTAACCAATGGAAGAAAGCTGAAGTACAAATAAACAATGGAAACAGTTATTCTGTAAGTACAGTACAACT
Organism: Paramuricea clavata; assembly: GCA_902702795.2. Lineage (NCBI taxonomy): Eukaryota > Metazoa > Cnidaria > Anthozoa > Malacalcyonacea > Plexauridae > Paramuricea > Paramuricea clavata. The sequence goes on from CACRXK020000512.1 coordinate 50,899, forward strand.
TTGTCTCCCGATAAGGGTTGGTAAATATATTGATCTTGTATGATCTCACTTTTAAAGACCATCCGGAGACTCGAACAGAGTGAGAATAGAGCTAATCCAACAGGGTGAGAATAGAGCCAAGAGGAATGCTACGAGTAGCTCTGGCGATATAACTACATTTCCTGCAGTGATATGTTGTAGAGCTTGCCCCTCAAGAATTGACGACTCGTTTTTAGTGCAAAGTTGACGAAGCAGAGGCGCCGGAGAATCGATAATGGCGGGGGCAGATATTCATATATTCGTGTTCACAGACTGCATGTAAAAACAATCGATTTCAAAAGAAATTAATTGGGCAGAACACGAATATATGAATATCTGCCCCCCCCCCAATTATCGATATTCCGGCGCATCTGTGACGAAGTCAAGTTTGTAGTATTGTGATGGGGTGCAAAGCATTACGTCATTACGTGACTCAACAATGGATCGATCGATCGATGTATAGTGTAAACAATTCAATCCGGGGGGAGCGCTTGCAAATTATTTTCGTAACTTTGCAACGTTCTGCCAGCATATAGGTCCATATATATTAAAACATTTTCAAATAGGATTTTATATTTTTATTCACAACGACAGATGTTTTTCTGATTTACATTATCTAGCATTTAGAGAAACAATCATAAATTAAATATCAATTTTAAGATATGAATGGCTAATATGTGTAGGTACTTTCTCGCCCTCCGTGCAACAAAATCAAATGAAACAACACACGTTCTCTGCACTGCGCCAATTTTAATATGGCGGTGTCAGAGGAGTCGCAGTACGATGTCGTGTATAGAACGGGTCTATCATTACTATCAAAGTCAAAGATGCAGTCACTTTTAACCTTGTTTTTGTGCTTATATTATCTAACAAAGAAACAGAGTGATACAGAATATAAAAAAGCGCCTGTGGAGTGTGGTCATGATAGTTTTAATATAAATTAGCTTACACATTTTATTAAAAATAACTCAATACCGTATACGACCTATAAGGGTTGTATAAGTATAAACAACTCGCATCTTATATTGCCATTTTGTTGTAACTGTAAAATTTTACTCCGGAGCACAGGCATGCAGAAAGAGACTATGCATGGTTCTTAATTCTTTAATGTTTATATTAAATAACGATGGCAGTTAATGTCATGATCACAGACACGTACATGCTCTTGACAACAGGCGAATCTTACTGCATTTATATCAAAAACTTAGTTATTGTTATTTTGTCTTGAATATTAAGCCATTCAACCCAAGAATACGCGTAAGCATCTGATCAAACGCTATAAACACTGTCAAAATGTCAATGTAGTAAACAAAGTAGTTAAATGTAGTTCTATAAATAGCGCTGCAAAGCCTATACATTTCAATGACGCAACACAAATATTTTAGCGATTGTGATTTGTTCTAGAAGACTAAGCACTGTATGTGCTGCCTCTGATGTGCTGTTTTAGGGGGGTTGACAAAACGTGGACCCCCCCCCTCTTTCTGGACCCCTAATCTGGATCCCAATCTGGACCCCATTTTGGACCCCAATCTGGACCCCAATCTGGACCCTATTCTTGACCTTTTAAAAACCTACAGACCAGATTGTAGGACACAACTATTTGGATTTCAATATAACGATAGCTAACGATGATCGATTAAATTCATTTAGCTTTTTTTGACTTTCTGAATCCTCAATCCTGATAATTTTAGTCATAATCTTGTACATTAGGGCATTGCTGGGCAACATAGTTATCCAATTAAAAATATCTTACTGCAATAGTTTTCTTGTTTCATGTTCTTTTGAATAGGGATAAGCACTTTCAGTAAACTGCATGTTGTTTTTGTGACCTTGTAAAATACTGTGTAATGACATTGTCAATGTAGTGTCGGGTTGCTATAAATCGGCAAATTTACCCCGCTGCATTTACAGCAAAAATGTCAACAAATATTGGCTTGTGGCCAAATTATGGGTCACTGCCGAAGCCATCTTAACAAAAGAGAGTTTGAGCAAGACAACGAAGTACGAAGACGAGGCCATACTTGAAATTTTTGCCGTCTGCACATTATCTTGCGGATACTGTGTTGGATGTCACTGGTGGTTGCTCAACGTGTCCTCCCATGTGTCGCTGTTTATGAATACTGACTATAATTCTTGCCCTGATCCAGAAAAAAACAACGAGACATGAAACTTTATCCCGTCGTTGTTCTTGTGCCTTCGTGCAGAACGAAGTTGGCAACGAATTTTGCCAAAATATTCGTTGTGAACGAAGGCGGAAGAACGAAGACGGGATATGGATTCATGTCTCGCTGTTTTATCCTGATCAGGGTAAGGATTTGGGTCAACATTCATAAACAGCTAGACATGAATCTCTAATCTGTCTTCACTTCTGACCCTAAACTCAGAATGCACAAGGTAATGTGCATGACAGGCAAAAATTGTCAACCACGTCGTTGTCGTCCGACTTCGTTCTCTTGCTCAAACTCTCTAAATGCTGGTTGGGGACGGACTGCTTACAGCTGCCTATGTAATGTTTTCTTAATTTGCATGTTTTCTTAATTTGCATGTTTCCAGAAAGGGGTCCAGAAAGGGATCCAGAATGGGATCCAGAATGGGGTCCAGAAAGGGGTCCAGAAAGGGATCCAGAATGGGGTCCAGAAGGGGGGGTCCACGTTTTGTCAACCCCCCTGTTTTAGCATGAATATATTTGATTTTTAAATTGGGCGATTGATTTTAAATTAAGGAAATTGAAGGCTCGTGCTTTATATTTTCTAACGATCGATATAGTCATGTTTATTCAATATAGTCTGCATATTATATGCCAAGTCTGCAATTTCAGTAAGCAACTTTATATACATTGTATTCTGCATTTTATACATTTTCTGCAGTCTACACTATACAGGGTGTATCAAAAAAAGCGCAATCCTCGACTGAAGTGTAAATTGCTAAACAAATAATAGACGAAAACGTTAAAGTTTACATTCATTTTAAAGCGTAGCCATTCAGCTTTCTAACTGTGGGTTGTTTCTTAAATTTGACTCATTGGTTCGCGGGTAATAATACTTTACGTTATTGCGATTGGAGATTAAAAAAATTGAGATGGAATAACAAATCGTTCTCATGAAAATAACTGATTTTTTCATTAAAACAAAAAAATGTTGCATTTTAATAAATGGATTGTAACAATAAGTATAATTACGGCTTTTTCTTCCACTATTTTTAACACAGTTTGAAACTTCAAATGCGATATAATTTTGGCTTGGACCATCTAAGCTGACTGACATCAGCTTGCTATAATTTCTGTTTACATTACATCGCAATTCGATGACACTCTGACTCACACACCAGAATGTTTTGATTCTATGATTTTTAGCATTCGTTTAGGATTTTCAAACAACCTGGTCTCTTTTAAAATACTTTTAATTTGTTCTTACGTGGTTTTCCAGATGTATAGTGACGACAACATTAAAGTTTAAAGAAGAAAATTCTAACATTTAAACCGACTAAACAATAACATAGTAAACTTGCATAATTAAACAGCAACTAAAAATGATAGGTTTTACTAAATATTTTCCTGTGCAATTATTACTAGCATTGGAGACAAGGATAATAGTTTGTTTGAAAGAGAAAAGAACAGGCTTTGAAGTAAGCCTAAAAGCGTTTAACTAGAAATAGTATTTCGAAAGTTATTAAGCACAAAAGATGAATTGCGTTTATTTTGATACACCCTGTAGTTTATACTGACTGTAAAGTCTGTATGCTATTTGTCATTATAAAACTCATTAATAATTCATGAGAAAAATACAAAAGAAACGAATGTTTAATCAATGTTTGTAAATCGCATAAAGATTTGTCCTGATTAATACATAAACTTCAGCTTTGATTTTCTCGGCTTAGACAATGCATGTTTATTTTTAAATTACTTCGCCAATGAACTCATAAGATGGGTCGTTTTATAAGTACGATAAAACATTCGCATCTCGCCTTCGGCTCGAGTTTGTATATCGGATAAAAAATCTCTAGTACTTATGTTCCGTTAGTATGTGTGGTAAAATTATATTTCTGGAAATGTAAACAGCATACTAATTAAAGTAATCAATTAAAATTCTGTAGTATATACAGACTATAAAACATTAAAAGTATAATAATACAGACCACGCATGCACGATAAAGGGTGGATGTGGGGCCTATATATGGACCCCTTATAGTGTGCACACCCCTTATAGTGCTTTCTGGTCAGTTGTCATATCAACTTTGCACTATCCTTGGGATCTCTGAGTTCATAACGTGTCGTGGGTTATTTGTATGTTATCACGATGTAAGACTCCGGCAACGTTTTCACTATACGGAATGTTTTCTGTAGGGAAAACGATATCAGATAGGCCTTCCATTTATCTATTGACGTTAAGAAAACCATTTCTGAAGTTGAAACGGAGCACCGATGCTGAAAATTCACGTTTCACGTCGGATAGCTGTCGCGTATCGGATCTATGTTTAGTAGTGCATGTGCAGTCACACTGTCGTTTGTGGGAATAGTTCAAAATGATACAAAACTTTGGTGTTTACACTACATAATTGTATAGTCTTATGAAACGACCTATCGCATAGAGTGTAAATGAAGTCTCCATCATGATGCATATGAACGGTACTTCATTTTAATTTGTTTTTCAAAGGTTGCATTCAGTGGAGTAAGAGGAAGTAGTTACCAAGGTGACATTGCATTGGATGAGATTTCAATCACATCCGGTCAATGTTCAAGATCTCCAGGCACACCAAAACCTACAGTAACACCAAAACCTCCATCAGGGTCATGTGGCCAGAAAGGATATGGTCTGAGTGACTTCCCCAAAATTGTCGGTGGTCAGGAAGCCACACCAGGTGAATGGCCATGGCAAGTAGCACTTTTGCGAGGAACATTCCCATTCTGTGGTGGTTCACTTGTTTCAAATCAATACGTTATTACTGCTGCTCACTGCGTCAAATCAACGGACTGGAATCGCGTGACGGTAATTAAAGATTATATTAATCGTATCTGGCCAAGCCCAGTGGTAATATTCCCTGACGGTATCCTAACTGTTATTACCACTTTCGGCTATAATTTGAGTTCATTGATAATATACTGACTAACCATGGCCTATCGAAGGGAAGATGTCTATCAAACTCCTTAGAATAACAGTTATCTATGCTAGTCAACGTTTGTTCCTAAATCTGGCCCTTCACCGTCACGTGTGTGTTGTATTATTGCCCTGCAACTAACCTTTTTTTAGTTTAGCTTAACAATGTTTTAGGAAGGTTGCATATATATCCGTGACTCAAACAATATGGTAAATTGGAAATTGCTATTGGTGGATTTGACAAAAATACAATATGCACGTGACAGTGAAGGACCAGATTTATGAATAAAGGTTGACTAACATATAGATAATGAGTTATATTGTTATTCTAATGAGTTTCATGGCCACGCATCTTCCCTTTGATATAGGCTAGGAAGTAACTGAGCCTTCGTATCTTTCCAATTTGAATAAAACTATTGAAAAGAGAAACCTTTGTTTATAGTCTTCTATGGTTTATATACATTCTTCTTTTTACATTTTCAGTCACACTTTGTTCTGACAAATTTCCCATTTCAGATCAGAGTAGGTGAACATGATATGCGTGTGAAGGAAGGACATGAACAAGATATCAGTATTGCAAGAAATGGCATTACAGTTCATCCTCAGTACAACAGTAGAACAACGGATTATGATATTGCAGTCATCAGACTTTCCAGAAGTGTTCAGTTTACACAAAGGATAAAGCCCGTCTGTTTTAACAGAGGCATTGATTTCACTGGTAAAGTAATGTTATTTTTAGAGCAATATAGAAACTTAAGCCGAAAAGGCGAGGTATTGAATGCTACTATCATTATCAATATTATCTTTATCACTCAACAGCCCAAGTAAGGGAACATTGAAACGTAGCGCTTTTCATGTGCCGCTCCTATACATTGCATGGTTTAGCTGAAAAATTCAAGAGCTGGTTGTACAACGGGCAGCCATGCAGTGCTATATCCACCGATACTAAAATTGTCCGTTGATTGGTACAACCCTGATTAAACTTCAGTGTATATAAAGTAAAGTTTCTTTTTATATATTAGTTATAAATGTTAAACTTTTCCACCTTTTTCAACGACAAAAAGACCAGATTACAGGCGCTCTTTGTTTTTCTACTGGTATTACGCCTATTAGCAAAATAGCAATTCAGAATTAACCAATGAACAATACATTATCACGACACAAATGCGTGTTTATGGTAATGCACTTGATGGTAACCTCCCTAAGCATTGAGCTCATAAGGTCTTGAACGCTACCTCCAAAACAACGTTCGTATACATATATAGATCAAATACCGAAGTTATGGTGTTTCTATATAGGTCAACGTTGTTATATCACTGGATGGGGCAGACTGCAAAGTGGAGGATCAACGCCAAAGGTCTTACAGGAAGCTCAAGTTCCTATTGTAACTCCACAAGAATGCAAAAAAGCATACGGCAGCTCGCGCATTACTGATAAAATGCTGTGCGCTGGATATTCTCAAGGTGGTATTGACACTTGCCAAGGTGACAGTGGAGGTAAGACTCAAGAACAGATATGATTTGTTCGTCTGCACAGTCAAAACGACATGCCAGCAACCACTATGCAAGATCTACAATCCAGACCAAAACTTATGTGGACACTTAATCCATAAAAATAATAACAAACAGCTAAAACCCGAACTCACAGGCATACCACCCCCCCCCTCCCCTTCTTCAATTTTGATATCCGAATTATATACACTTCTTATTTGATTAAAAATCCCATTCAACATTGGCTTGTAGTGGGGCCGGATAATTATTTAGAAAAAACACCACTTGAGTCTTGAGTCCAATGTCTGTGGGTTGTCCACAACGTTTTGGCCAGGATTGTAGTTGCCCCATATAATTGCCACAGGTAAGAGTTTAAACCTGCAAAGGTACAGTGTGCCACTAACCATTTAAAGGCAACCGTTTAAACCGACCTAATTCAATGTTGTCTTCCTTTCGCAGGTCCACTTGTTTGTCAACATAGTGATCGGTCATGGTATCTTACTGGTGTGACGAGCTGGGGTCGTGGATGTGCATCTGTCGGATACTATGGAGTTTATGCTCATGTTGCCAACCTTTACCCCTGGGTGAAGCAAGTTACAGGACTTTAATTTTAATATACTACCAGTAGTTTGATAGAAATACTTAATAACCTCTGAAAATGCAAATGCAAAAATGATTCTGAAAATGCAATATAGTGTAACCTAAACCACATGTTTTGTCAGTATTCGTCATAGTCTAGTTAGTATAGATCATTCTGGTAATTATGTCACAACTAACACTGTTTTCAACTTAGGACGAGGGACGCCGGAACTGGGGGGGGGGGCAGGAGGGGCAAGGGGGGCAAAGGTGCCCTTTCAGTTTAAAGGATTGCCTTGTCGAAATAGCGAATTGTCAGAAATGTTAGTGCAATTCTTTTACGAATTTGCTTCAGAAAACGCAAGAAATGCAGCCATCGAGCTTTAAGAATAGCACAATCGTCTGGCGGATTAGGCGAGGTTCAACTCTCAATGTTTTGCAAACATATCTTAGTATATATGAATTCAAAGGTGCCCTTTCACGAAAATCTGCCCGCCCCCTTGCCTTCACATCGTTCGGCGTCCCTGCTTAGGACCACATTAAATGGAATAGATTTCAAGTTTGCTTCTCACGAGCTATGGTCAGAGAAGCAGAACATCCTTCGCCAACACATGCATAAAAATAATTTTGGGTTTTGACTATTAAATGTGGAAATAAGCTTAAACACGAAAACGACGCTGAGGGGACATGGCGCTGTTGGCCCTTTTCCACATTTATTGTCCAAAATTCTTTTATGCATGTGTTGAAGCCCGTGAGAAACAGAGCTCGTGAGAAACAAACTTAATTCAAGTCAATTCTATTTAAGGTGATCGATCTTAAGTTGAAAACCGTGTTAGTCACGTGACGTAATTACCGGAAGGGTCTATTGTCTTAAACCATGTATGCTGTATTATTTACATGAACTCGCACTGTAACGATGTAAATCCATTGAAGAAATTTAAGTACTTCTAAACCTTTTTTAACTCTAAAAAGTTTTAATAAATTTAGAAAATACTCCAAAGTGTTTTGTATCTGTTTGTTTTAAAATTTGGCGTTATATTTTCCGAAATAATCATCGTAATTTGTAAACGTTTTCATTGATATTTTTGAAAATGTATCAAAGTTTTTTCTACAACTATATATTACTTTTCAATCCGAGACACTCATATATTTTCAAAATTTGCCCACCGAAATTGTATAGATGTACCCAACGAGATAGAGACTTGGGGGGAGGGGGGATGTTACACCACCAGGCACCACCATGCACTGGTTGTTTTGTCTCTGATCTTATGTCATATTCACGTCAAATGCCACTCTGATCAACATGTTGGAAAGTGTTATTCTTGATTCGTACGACGTTATTTATCAACTAAAGTTATAACAATGAAATAAAATCTGGAAAACAAAATAAAAGTTTAATAAAAATACTAGAAATACATGCATACAAAAATGTAATTGTTGATTTTGGAGATAAGTTAGATAGGGATAACCTGATTATCTCAATTTCACATGGTTATTATGTATGTGAATAAATTATTACAATAACAACAACAACAACAACAACAACAACAACATCAACAACAACATCAACAACAACAACAACAACAACAACAACAACAACAACAACAACAACAACAACAACAACAACAACAACAACAACAACAACAACAACAACGACAACGACAACAACAACAACAACAACAACAACAACGACGACGACGACGACGACGACGACAACAACAACAACAACAAGATTAGCAGCGATTGGGGACAAGTTCCTGGTCCAAAAACTGCATTGCCACCAAGCTAAGATTGAACCTCCATGCACTCAGTGAGTGTGAGTGAGCTTTTAGAATACAGGTGTATACAGATACACGCAGCATTATTAATTTATTACTACCTGCTATAAGTTTAGGAATCGTTTTCCACAATGGTTAAACAGATGGCGATTAAAACTTTTTTTGTTAATTGGTTTATGTGGTATAGTCATACATTGTTTGATATAATAGTACTATAGGCACTTTACTGTTGCCAGTGAATTTATCTCCCGAACAATTGGATCGAACAGTGCATCTTTTCCACATGTTTTGATATCATCTGTCTTGGCGATGCACATGAGGTGAATATTGCCAATGGTAGAACGGTATATTGGTCGTAAGTTCCCCAAAACGTAATAGAATACCCTTGCTTCCACTGAGTTTAATCAGTTGCGACACACTATGTTAAAATCCATACAGCCAGACCTGATTAAGCTGCAGCGCCAACACAGCATCTATGATTGTAAATGGATTATTATACAATTACTTTATGGTTTCCGTCTGTCGATGGCCTGATCCAAACACGTGGGAGTGTTGCGAGAGTTAAGAAAAGCGCGCGAAACACGAGCCGAAGGGCGAGTGATTTTGCGCGCTTTTCTTAATTCGAGCAACATTCCCAAGTGTTTGGATCAGACCATCCAAACGCGGGAACTATAAAGTAATTGTTTTATAAAATAGCAACAAAGTTTAAAATTCCCGCGAAGGCACTTTAAATTTCCATGTTTGGACGGTTTAATCCAAACACAGGTTTCGACCAATCAGGGCACGCGTTATACAATGTAATTTCTTTGGAACTACAGTAGCAACTAGCAAGACCTACTGTATGGCATCTATTGTTAGTCTTGAAAGTGAACCTCAACATAATTGCATTTCAATAACAACATTATGAACTATGCTAGAAAGTACATGCATGCGTTATATAGTATAGTACTTGCCGGCTAGCGAAGCCTGTCGCGTACCGCAGTGCAACCGTTTCTGGTCATATGATGGAAGAGCTGCTGTTGTTTCAAGGGGAATCGTCCATCAGCTTCTCCTACAAGCCTACCTGCTGCCATAGGCTCCTTTAGCCTTTGCCTCAATAGGCTTACCGCAAGTCCGCGCTTTTCAACTATGCAAGGCAGGGGCATCAGTCCCTGATGTAGTAGGTACACGCATACCCCTATACCCTTTGGAACAAAATGCATTCTCGCAAACAAATTAATCCACTGTAAAAGGAAAATGGCCACACTTGCGGTAACTATCAACTGTCATGCCACTCTGTTTCTAGTTTGACCAGGGAATGAGAATTCATTGACCAGGGATTTATTTGTATATACCCTCGAGCAAACTACCATACCTTGTGTGAATGAAGGGACCAAGCCAAGAACGCAGGCCAAAATAAAGCTCAATTTAAACATTTTCCTTTTTTGGCCTTTTGTAATATGTAATTCAAAAAATTCAATACTTATATAAAGGTAAAAGACATTAGCAAATATATAAGTATAGGTAATAATATGGTTTCGAGTGCAATTTGAAAAAACATACGTGAGTGAGTTTTTCAAAGACTATCAAGTCCATGCAATTTCAAGTCCTTGAAAAACGCACGAGTGTCATTAATTACAGGGGGCTGGTGGAAATGAAAAATTAGATGCTAAAAATTTGTTGCCCCCTCCCCCTTGAGAATAACACAATCATATTTAACCACCCCCCGTTTTTCCAAATTCCACGAGAAACATTACTGGAAGAGTCAAATACTATTACTTGTTCACTAGAAGTTATTATCACAAATGAAGTGCTACCGTGTATGTGGTTGGGGGTTCTTTCTCCAAATAAAGAAAACAAATCCAAATGAATTTATGTGAAATTAAAATTATTTTAATTACAGTTATCATTAAAAACATTTACCACTTAACATGTTTAATATTATTAGAAAATTTTGTCACTCGTAATGTTAGAAAAATTGCACTGCTCTTAGCCAATAAGAATTGAGAATTTTTTTCATGCATATTATTATATTTCAAATAGTCTTTTCATACATATTTCTCTTATTTTAAATAGTCTCCTTGCGGAGCGCGTTCCCCGCGCAGAAATTTTATTTTCCGCGAATTTTCAAGAAAATACTACAATTTGATCAATCTTACAAATCCTATTCTTGATCAAACAAGACGCTAAATAGAGCGTTAACTCGCTGGGGCTATACAAATTAAATTAAAACTAAATTTTGTCACCATATTTGCACTGTACCGCAATAGCATGCACCCTGCTTTACTATTTTAATGTCGGCATACCAGTCGATTTTGCTTGTCAAAGGGCGAGTGCTGCCGCCCTCAAATTCGCTAGGTTTGTATTGCAGGTAGGTGGCTCAGTTTTGATGTTTTTGTTAGTGTGACCCAGTTCAGGATTTTATAGAACCAGACACAGTACTAAAATGCGGTGCCCTACAAATAAAACTACAAATAAAAGCGTTTCAGTACGCTACATTCTACTGTCAGCCGCCAGTTGGTCCGTATGCTAGGAATTAAACTGCGCTTTAAAACGTTCAAAATAAATATTTTGCGAGTTTTGGGCTCAAAATACTATCAAAATGAAGAGAGAAGTGAGACGAATCCACTGGTATACGGTCAAAAAGAGAAAACCAACGATACTAAAGTTATCAAGGATCAAACGTACCGCATTTTTTATAATTAATTTAATTAGTTTAATAATTTTGAGCGATCGGTCAACAATACAATTTCGCTTGGCTTTCAAAGACGAAGGCCATAATTCCCATAAATCGCTAGATTAGAATACTGTTGTTCAGTAATACATTTGACATCCGTAAGTACAATTTCTTACGCTGAAACGAACGGTGGTATTTTATCCTCCTTGCGCCATCAGGCATTACAAATACAACATTCATATTTCACACTACAGTTTTCACGTTTCCACAGCTAACTATTAGGGACTTTTGCTGCAACAGCCAATTATTAGAGACTGTTGTTGGATAAATTTTATATTGATATGACGCCAATATGCTTCTCATAAAGTAGTTATCTATTAAAACTACGTTGTGTAGTTTAAGTTATAACCTTTTACCTTGAAATTGTCTTTGGCTCGTTTTAATATATTCAGATTCAGTACTCGTGCACAGGAATTCAACAATCCAAATTTCGGATTTTCAGAGTCGTGCACCAAGAAAAATGCATTAACTAAACTAGCAAGAATGTCCAGAGTTAAAGGCGGTTTTCCAGTCCTCGCACGAAGCTCCTCGCAGCGAGGAGCTTCGTGGGAGGACTGGAAAACCGTCTTTAGACACAATGCAAAATCCATAGAAAACAGATACAATTCGTTCAGAATTTCTCTCTCGCTCAGAACACTGATCTCATAATATAGCGGACTGTAATGAATAGCCAACACTGATTGGTCCAATTTAAAATTGGCATTATAACGGCTGCATGACGATTGACGACAGCGAAATTGATTTGATGATTTCTTGCAAATATATTTCAGTTTTGCAAGATTTTGTAAATTGCAAAGGATTTTTGATGAAATAAAGGCCAGAGGATTTCTAAAAGAAGGAAGTAAAGGTGCCGACGTTAACGAAGGTAAGTTTGTTTTAAATATTGATGCATTGTTTGCTTTTAATATACAGACTTCTTATTTCATTAGAGCATGTAAAACATGGAACATTTTGGGCTGTGATCTTCGTCACAGAGATATTGGTCTGAATACCTTTAAATCAAAACTTAAGACATATTACGAACACGCGCTATCCAAAATATACAATTGTGACGATCCACGCACATGGAAGTCGATATGTGTTAAATGTAGAAGGGCGAGGTCCCTGGACGGTGTTTTAAGATGTTGCTAGTTGCATGTATGTTATGTTTTGTTGTATGTTATGTTTTGTTAAGCGTAATGTCAGTTGTCTGTTATTAGATTATTCAATACTAATATTAACGTGATTTAGATGTAATTATTAAGGACTCGCCGTAATTGGGGACACTGTGGCGAGTATCCTGGCACTACATTGTTAAAATTTAAATTAGGTAGTTGTCGAACATTATTAAATCATTAAATCATTAAATCATCACTGTAATCTCGGCTGTAATTACTTTAAAAGCCGATCGTTGCGTATATAAAATATGAAACAAGACAGCGTATTATTTCAGTGTTTCTTTATTGATTAAACTTTTTATTATACTAAGCAAAGTTATTTACATGGGAGAATTTGGAATCATTTTATTTCGAACTCAAAGTTTATCGATAAAGGCAGTTTAGTTCTATATTAAAAGAACACTTTCAAACGTTTTGCGAAGCGTTTGTGGTTGAATTTTTAATACCTTAAATTGAAGCTTATATATCTGATTACGTATAATAACATACCTACTGTAATTACTTTAAAAGCCGATCGTTGTGTATAAATATGAAACAAGACAACGTATTATTTCAGTGTTTCTTTATTGATTACACTTTTTATTATCCTAAGCAAAGTTATTTGCATGGGAGAATTTGGAATCATTTTATTTCGAACTCAAAGTTTATCGATAAAGGCAGTTTAGGGACCGGTCATTATTTATGGCGGGGGGTGGCACCGAAGAGAAATGTTTTTCGTAGCAAAAATTTTGCTGACCCAACCATTAAAAAGTAAACAAAATTGATTACCCAACCTCAAATATCAATTAAAAAACAAATACCCACCCCTGGCCAAAAAATTTACAAAAGGTACTATTCAGTTGTCACATATGTCCTTTACCACTTCTGTGACATAAGTTTGATAATGGATTGTGAAATTTTCTGCAGTCTGAAGTTTCATGTTGTCTGCACAAGTAGCTACTTTCTTTGGAGATCCCATCGGAAATTGATCAAGATAATGACTCTGATTGATATATACTTTTCGTTGTTTCTTTACACATTTAGTAAATCTTAGTATAGCACCAAGTTCATCAATGTATAATAAACCCGGGTGTTTTGCAATCAAAAGTGATGCAACCTGGATAGTGGAATAAGTTGATTACTGTAGGCACAATTTTTGGCCACTTAATAGTCAAAGGTCATGCATAAATAAGAACAGTCTTTAATATTACCGCCTTACGCAGACTTTATATTAATTGTGCTACTCTAGGATCTAGAAGACCCATAAGTCCCATACTCGACTAGCAACATAATCAATTCTTATGTTAATTCATTATATATAGGATCAATGTTAAAGGCAAGGTGGGCTATAAGCTATAATAATTTGTATGGCCTATAGAAGGCTAATTGCTGCGAATAAATTGAATAATGAATGCAGCACAATATTAAATAGTTGCATGATGACGTCAAAGAAACTAGTCAGACTACATTTGCAAGTTTTGCAACTCTCATTGCTTAAATTCCCCATACCTGAATACAAAATAAACAGTAAACAACGATTACCTTTTACATACCATATATAAAACGGAGTTTTCATCCTTTCTAGAAACTCACTTCCTGAACTTTTGAGCGCAAATGTAATGTATTAAAAATGTATATCATATTCACAGCGGTTAATACCATTAATATATTGTGGGCGCAATACAAAACAAAACACGAGAATTTTAAAATGTTTTGATTTGCAAATAAATAAATAATATTTGATGTCATAAAAATGTTTAAATTTAACTCAACACAAACTGGTAAGTTCATGACTTGTATAATTTACTTATATGTTGTTATATTGCAATTCTGTACCCTACTCCTTTGAAAATTGTTTGCAATTGCATATGATGTGAACATGTGGTCATGTATTATAGTTGTGTCATGGATTTAATAATACCCCAATGGCTTTGAAATAGACAATGGATGGAAAAAGTCATGAATATTGAACTTATTTACCCTTTAAACACTTGATCGTCATGCGCATACAGTGTATTGTTTGTTTCCAGAACCCCCTCAAGCAGACTTCAACTTTTTTTGTTAAATTGTATATTTTGCTTCATACACTGTATGTGTGTGTGTTTGTGGGAACACTATGTTTGGATGCTTGGCGTAGGTTAATGGTAATTTCATTGGAGTCATCAGGGATATAGTTGTATATTCCTGAAATTACCTCTAAACACCTAAAACAGCATTCCCTAAAATTTTAATTGTTTTCTTACATTGTCCTATATCGCTCAAACTCGCATTGCTTAAATTGCAGATTTTGCTTAAATCACCTAAATTTGCTTAAACTTGCATTATCTCGTTATCGCCCCAGAGCAGGGCCTACTGTTGCCATTGCTTTTTAGTCCCCAATACTTCAGTGAGTTATGCTTTGGAAATGACAATAATTTTTTATTACCCAACCCTTGAGTTGTTTTGTTTTTCATTTACCCAACCTTTTACTTACTCAAAATTTAGTTTACCCAACCCTTTTCTCTTCGGTGCCACCCCCCACCATAAATAATGACCGCTCCCTTAGTTCTATAGTAAAAGAACATTTTAAAATGTTTTGCGAAGCGTTTGTGGTTGAATTTTACCTTAAATTCAAGCTTATATTACGTATAATAACATACCTAACATATATGTGTTTAGGAAATTGATAATTTTGTAATTAAAAGTGATATTTATAGGGGATTTTTCATTTGTAAAAATATTCTTAAAAAATTATCGTGTTACCATGACAACTACTTAAAATACTTCACGTTCGGAAAATAAAATGGTTTTGTCTGCAAGGCGAGGGTTTCTGCATGCATGTATTTTCTAGTATATTCAGATTCAGTACTCGTGCACGGGAATTCAACAATCCAAATTTCGGATTTTCAGAGTCGTCCACCAAGAAAAATGCATTAACTAAACTAGCAAGAATGTCCAGAGTTAAAGGCGGTTTTCCAGTCCTCGCACGAAGCTCCTCGCAACTCGCTGCGAGTGCTTGCATCTAATTAAAATTAACTGTTTAGCATTGTGATTGGATGAAAGTGCTCATGCATGCACTCGCAGCGAGGAGCTTCGTGCGAGGACTGGAAACCGCCTTTAGACACAATGCAAAATCCATAGAAAACAGATACAATTCGTTCAGAATTTTAACGAAATTGTTTGCAACATTTTGGCCACTCCTCGAAAGGCCGCCATTTTGAAAGGATCAAAAGGATCAATTGGGTTTTATTAGGCAGCTCATTGAAATTCTATTTTGTGGCTATCGACGATTGGAGATCCACCATAAATGCGTGCCGAAACTTATACTCGCCCGGGCACAGTGCCCCAGCGAGTAATTTAAATATACATTTATTTCAACTCAATTGTATACTTGAGTCTGAGGGCAAGCTTCACACATATAGGAACACAATTTAGGCCCCGTTTACATGAGACTGGAATGAAGTCAAACCGGGACCATTTCGTTTTGGTCATACTGTAGTATTATTTATAATAGATGTTTACATGAGAAAATAACTCAGACCGGTCTCAAGTCATTCCGTCTGCTGGACCGAGCCGACTGACTTCAGACCGGCATGAATTCAGACCGGGATGACATGTATACACAAATACATTTCAGACCGGTCTCGGCTGTTGATTAGATTAGATTAGATTAGATAATGATTTAGATTAACATGGTGGTTCTATCAGAAATAATATTTACAAATGTTAAATTATTAAGTCTGGTCTACCTAGAAGCCGTATACGTTTTAACAGAACTATATTTACATTTTTTTGTTTTTTATCTAGATGAAATATAATAGATGTGAATATGTAATATATACAAAGTATATTTACAGTGAAATCGCGAATTTACAAGTTGTCATTGCAGAAGTTATGTTTCTTAATTTGTGCCTTAAATTTCGATAAACCCTTCTCCTCTTTAATTTCATTTGGTAAGGAGTTGCAAAGAAAAGCCGCTGAAACTGCAAAGCATTCAGTTCGAACATTAGGTATCTGAACATTAGGTATCAGATGACCTCAAGTCATAAGTATAGTTGAGCCAGACTGCTTCTCAAACATTTCAGATAAATATGAATAAGGAGAGTTCCCGTTCATAATTTTGTGCATCATTATAGCTTTCGGAACTTTGCGGTTGTGTGCCAGAGTTGACCAACCCAAATCAGAAAAAAAACATCGCATGTGTGAACGGTTCTGTATGGGGCTCCAGTAATGATACGAGCTGCACGATTTTTAAATTTTTGGAGTTGATCGGCTGGCGTCATATCAATCAGTATTGTCCCACACAGTGCTGCAGTAATCAAACATTGACATTGGAACAACACGTGCTAACAAAAGCCATTTAAAAAAGAAAAGGCAAAGGGGAATAAATTGAAAATTTTGTGATTTTCGTACCAGTCTCATGTAGCCTGTTCGCAGACTGCCTCCTCCGCAGGCCCTCGTTGCGTCATGGGAAGGTCACACAAAATCTGGCGAGGGCCTGCGGAATCTTGTAAAAAAAATGGCGCCGACGTCACGTCAGCAAATTAATTTATACATAATCTTGAATATAAGCAGGCTATAAAAAAGCGGCGTGAAACTTGTAAATTAAAATGGCGACTCTAAGACGTGGAAGGAAGCATTTTTTAACGAATAATGGGCCATTGCCCCTTAGCCTCGTTTTCGTGTTAAAGCTTTTTCCCGCATTTATTGGTCAAAATAATAATTTTTTGTCATGCATCTGTTAAAGAAGGATGTTCTCCTTCTTTGCGCATAGCCAGTGAGAAAAAACTTGAAGTCCATTCCATTTAAGCGTGATTGCCCTATGCTGAAAACAATGTAGTTATGACGTAATTACCAGAAAGGTCTATTGAGAAGCGAGAGTTTGCATGAGAATTTTCTCAACTCTCATGCCCCTGTCAAACGAGAACAAGAGTTGCATGAGAGTCAGCGAATATTCTCATTAACTCTCATTAAATTTTGAACCAGTAAAAATGTCGATGAGCTAGAGTGCATGAGAGTCGATCGATGAGATCATGCGAGTTAGTGGCGGTCAGACTCGAGCGAGAGTTGCAACTCTCTCAACTCTCAATCACGTCTCACCGGGACTTTTCTACGAGCGTGGTAATATATCACTGATCTGAAGGTAATATCTAGTTAACTCTCATGCAACTCTTGTTCTCGTTTAACCGGGGCATGAGAGTCAGTGAAAAACACTCATCTCAAACTCTCGCTTCTCAACTCTCATCAACTCTTACGCAAACTCTCGATTCTCAACCCTCATCAACTCTCATGCAAACTCTCGCTTCACAACTCTCATGCAAACTCTTGCTTCTCAACTCTCATGCAAACTCTCGCTTCTCAACTCTCATCAACTCTCATGCAACTCTTGTTCTCGTTTGACCAGGGCTTCATTTTGAAAACACTTTTTTGCAACCTGACACTGCAGTCTGACATTAATTTACAACATATTTGTCGACCCCATGTTTGATGCATGATTTATTTTTCTTCTGCAAACAGCACAGGCTGATTAAGGCCTTTCATCTTTCCAATTTAATCAAGGCTTGTTTACACATGTTTCGCCTCATAATACCCCCGCAACAAACTTTAAATCAAATTTTGAACTGCAATGTAGCAGTTTTGAATATGCTCATGAGCACGCCCATATATGTACCAGAATCCTGTAATCTGCTCATGAGCATGCTTGATGAGCATACTGCATGATTTTCGTGTGTACAGGCATGAATATACGTATTAAATATACGTATGAACAAAATGTCATTAGGTCAAAAGATGTGCTTTTCATTCCAGTTTTTGCTTATGGAATGAAAGCTCGCCTAAAAATGAAGAAAATGCTGAATTTTGGCACATTTCATGTGCAAGTGTAATTTGTACGAAAAAGGCGACTCAGAAACATTTTGCCCTGTATTTTGCCTTAATAGTTTGAATATTATTTTCAAAATATCTCTAAAACCAAACAAGATAGAAAACAATTATAAAGAGTCTTCATAATTATACAGTTTTAAAAGTTCCTTGAAATGAGGCAAAATCAATATATTTTTACTGTCACTTCCCTTCAAGTGCAGTGGTGCACACCATGTGCGCGACCTTCAACAACTTCAAGTTTTCATCAACTTTTGGTAATCATCAGCTTCACGTTTGCTTTGATCCAGCTCCTCGTAGCCAGCTGGTAAGTTTCTTCCCATTTTGACGTCTTCGTACGACTCTCCTCTCTCGTGAGCTGGTATAACATAATCTGAGTCTCGCTTTACAAGTTTCTGGTAAGTGCCATCATTTCTGCCTTGGAGTCTATTCTTATCGAGCTCAGCATAACCTGGATTTTCTGGAGATTTTTTGGGCTTTTTATACATTTTATTTTGGCCTGGTGTTTCGTACCCAGAAGTCTTTCGTGCACTTGATGGCCCTTCAACCTCTTCGTAATCTGATGTGTTTCCTTTAGAAACAGAAGAAGATATAATAAATCCGCGGATGAGAGAAGAATGAAAGATTGCATGAGAGTTGACAAACAAAATTGACAAGCAGAGTTGCATGAGAGTTGATGAGACTTGACTTGATATTAACGGTCAAACAAGCAAAAATTCTGATCAAAAATTTGAACCAAAGTCGATGAGACTAGTTGATGGGAGTCAATGAGAGCTGGCGGTCAAAGCGAGCGAGAGTTCATTGAACTGGTTCAAATTTTGATCAGAGTTTTCGCTACTCGCGCAGTAATATTCAGCCAACCTTCGTAAATTCTCATGCAAATCTTGTTCTCGTTGACCGGAGGCAAAATCTCGCTTCTCAACTCTCATCAGCTGTCATGCAATAAGTGGCACAAAAGAACGTCGAGAACTGGCACAAAAATAAGTTACAAGAAGAAGTTGGTATACTGGACAGCTTTATCTGTTCTAAGTTGAATAGTTCAGCATGAGCTCCACCTTTGAATTTACTATGTGAGTAAATTGTTAAACACGTCCGAATTTATCAATATAATAAATTCGCGGCACCTAACCCCTAACTCAAACCCTAACCCCAACCCCCAACCTGACTTTTTAAAACTTTTTTTGGAAAATCTAACTTTTTTTGAAAATCTTTCCGGAAACTTTCCACTCCCTCGCAACCAGCCTCCCTTTTAGTGCCATTACATTTATAACAAAACCTCTTCTCTAATGCTTGCGGTTATATGATTTATACTATTGATAATTTCAAAATGTGCCGCGAATTTATCATATTGATAAATTCGGACGTGTTTAACAATTTACTCATATAGTAGGAACTCATGCTGAATAGTTGATGATCAAACGCGGAGAGTTGCAACATCTGCAGTGAAAACATTATTTCAGTTTATTCAAGACATATTGCATATCTTCTCAGAATGACCAAAGTGTTACACATAGGAAGGTTAGTAGAATTTTAAACATATTACCTTTACCTGATATGTCTACAGGCTCGTTTGCTTTTGTGGCGACACTAAACTTTCGACCAGCTCTTGTGACAGTTTCGTAACCTGGTTCCTGTTTTGATGAAAATGATGACTTTTTAATGTCGATTACACGTGTTGCGTTTGCTCAATTCATCCAAATTTAAAAACTAAGGCCTAAAAGCTAGAAATAGTGTTCGACTGTTCGGTGGCTCTATTAGTATTTAGCTGTTCTCCGAGAGGTCCATAAAAGCCCAGCACTTATATGTCTAATGATACTACAGGAGGAAAACTAAACTAAACTAACTTTATTTACATTGAAAGGTAACTATCAGTTCTAAACTGCTCTTCCTTGAGGTCCAGTAAGGATCAGCTCTTATTGATCCAGTGTTGCTACAGGAGGAAACCTAAACTAAACTGACTTTATTTATACTGGGCGGCTCTATCAGTTCTGAACTAAACATTCGTAAATAATTTACCCGATCAATTGGCAATGATTCTTGTGGAGTTTGGACTGTCAGTGGAATATTAACAGGAGATGACAATTTTGGAGCTTGCTTGCGGCGCTTGTATTTTATCAATAATACAACAAGCACCGCGATGCAAAGAAATACGACACCACCTGCTGTTGTTGCTATGATAATCATTCTGCTGCCTGTTTGAATAAAGATAAGAAAATATTATAATTATTTTATTTCTAGTAACCAACTCAAAATGATAAGACAACTTAATTAACGCGACACTGATAACAGATAAAGAATAACTTCCTACAATACATCCCAATGTAATTAAGCAAAACCTCACTTGCCTTCGCCCGTTTTAGAAACAGAACTTCCATTATTACCAACCAAAGGCAGTTTACTGGGTTTATTTTCTATAAAAGCGTAAAAATACGTTATAACTTATACCTGGCATCAATTAGAGGATGAGCAACGACCCACCTACTATTAACCACCTACTACTACCCACCTACTATGAATCCAGAACCCACACAGTGAGATCTGGAATTCAGTTTGTTATAGAATCCGCAATCCAGATAAAGGAATCCATTCATTTTTATAAGGATGGAATTCGCAATCCACAAGTGAAGATGCAGAATCTACCATTCAGGATCTGGAATCCACAAGTCGGGATCAAGAATCCGAATAATATCATTATTTGGTATACGGCCAGGTTAAAAACGTTAGAATTATTAATTTATTACAAATACAACTATACCAACCTCTCAAATTTTCAGCATTATATTGTGCATGGAAAGACAAAATACTTTTAGAATTTCTTCCATAACTTCCAGAATTTGACACGATGTATAAACTATTTGTAGAAGATGAAATATCGAGAAATTCTGCTCTTGCATTTGAACCGCAATATGTGCCAAGCAACGGAGCAGTAGCATTTGAACCATCGTATATTCTTAGAAATGTATCACTACAACTTGGTATGGTCAACTCTTTAAAGCTCAGTGAAACGTTGTATGTTTCAGCAAGCGTAATTAACCAGGAACAATGTTGCGAGCGTGGATCCATCTCACTAACTGCAGCCTTATGTGATCTAAATGAACCACTAGGACCAGTCATTGTGCGGCGGCACTCTGAAATAGTATTAAAGGATCTAAAAAATCAAAGCTAAACTCTAGGCAGTTTTCTTGTATAATTTATCGTAATATTAGTACTGTCCAGTAAAGTATGATCCAATAATTGGAATGTACCATACTTCCATCGCCTTTTCATTGTTTTGAAAATCCCACTGTTCTCTACGCCATCATTCATTGTTGTGACTCAAATTTATTTCATAATTTCAGAGCAAAAGAATTTCAACCTGGGTTGATAGTAGCCAACTATCAAGTTTAAATAGAAGCTCTATCCGCTCAATTCAGACTGTGTTTAAGCATATGTCATAAAAGGTTATTAAACAGTTGAACACTTTGAAATGTACATTTTAAATCTTCCATCCTTAGCTACTACACATGAGGTAATTTTTTTTCAAATACTTAATTTTTTTCCTGATTGTAGAAAGCTTTATTTGAATGTTCAGTTGGTACTATGAACTGAGTTATAACTTACCTTCGTAGTAACAATAGTATTTCTTTTCTCCATCCAAAAACAAATGTTCCCCTCCCTGTCGATCTCCATTCCTGTTATCTTCTGTATCAAACACAATATACTCCAAGTAACTAAATGCCCACTTCACCATCTGACATTTTGGAGTGTCAGTAAAGTTAGATGATAATAAATAAAATGGTTGACTGACTGTCAGTTCAATTGACTCATACCAGTTACCATCAGTTTGACAACAATACTCTATCCCGGTATTTGTATCATACCAACCATCTGGTAGAAATCCTCCTTTACTATTTATGTTCTTGTAATCTAAATCATCCCATCTCACCCAGCCTTGTCTCATACGTTTCGGACACGTTCCACGCTTGTAAATACAATATGAACCTGTCAAAACAAAAATACATTTTCGAGGGGAGATCATTCAAAAAACGTATACAACATAAAGAAATCATTTTGATTAAAAAACATTATTTTGATGGCAATTGAGGAATGGAGATGTCATTATAAAATTATTCTGAGGTCATGATCGAGAAATGGGGATATTAAAAGGGACCGGTCATTATTTATGGTGGGGGGTGGCACCGAAGAGAAAAGGGTTGGGTAAACTAAATTTTGAGTAAGTAAAAGGTTGGGTAAATGAAAAACAAAACAACTCAAGGGTTGGGTAATAAAAAATTATTGTCATTTGCAAAGCATGACTCACTGAAGTATTGGGGACTAAAAATCAATGGCAACAGTAGGCCCTACACACGTGTGCAGTGTATGAAGCAAAATATACAATTTGACAAGAAAAGTTGAAGTCTGCTTGAGGGGGTTCTGGTAACAAACAATACACTGTATGCACATGACGATCAAGTGTTTAAAGGGTAAATAAGCTAAATTTTCATGACTTTTTTCATCCATTGTCTATTTCGAAGCCATTGAGGTATTATTAAATTCATGACACAACTATAATACATGACAACATCATATGCAATTGCAAACAATTTTCAAAGGAGTAGGGTACTGAATTGCAATATAAAACATATAAGAAAATTATACATGTCATGAACTTACCAGTTTGTGTTGAGTTAAATTTAAAATTTTTTATGACATCAAATATTATTTATTTATTTGCAAATCAAAACTTAACATTTTAACTAATAATTCTCGTGTTTTGTATTACGCCCGCGATATATTACAACCTCGTACCCAGGATCTTTCTTTGGGAAAGACCCTGGCTGCGGCTGGTCACGTGCCTCATCAAAAATTTAGCGCCCGAGGGTGTGTGGGGAAAGTATCAAATTACATCAACATCTGTCAACATGCTTCCAGTGGGATATTCGTTAAAAACATAAATTTTGCGAATTATTACGTTCAAAATACTTGCTAATTTTTGTTTATTTTCTTTGCTTTGAATTTACAAGAACATTCTTACATTCTTACTTACAGTCAAGTCAAGAAACCAAGCAAATCGTTACTCGCAGTGCTCGAGTCTCGTGTTGTTTAAATGATTCAATGCATGCTCTCTTCACACTCGAGCGCGGTTATAACAAACGTTTATTGTAATGTTTTTTAAATATACGCCATTACATTCGTCCTTTCTTGTAAACGTTGATACCCTTTGCACCGATTCACTTGTTACTACGCGTCTTGTTTAAAAGAAACAGTATTGTCTAGGACTGGCCAAATATTAGCAAATGTATAAAACATTTGATAATAGCCGAACAGAGAAATGTCCATAAGCATAGAGGAAATTTCAGTCATTGATTTATCGGCTGGATTTAGTACATAATTCGTATTCGGTAATAATTATAGTAAGACTTTAGCCTTTTTCTTGGTCTCTATTAATCATTATATTGTGTTAACATACTATAATCTACTCACAAATTTACAGTGTCAGACGCGCACAGACTGTCATTGGCGTCATACGGACATAAATTTTCGAGTGTTCTACTCCTACTAACATTTTTAAAGTTTTCATTGTGAATCACCTGTTTATCTAGCTTTAATTCATTAATCATTTGCTACTTATACTTATTTGATAGTGTCATATAGTGAATAATGCGTTTACACACAAGCAATCCTGGATATGATATAGACGATGCAAGCTGTCCATTAAAAAATAACGGTATTCTATTTCACAAAGCAAAAATTTAAATCTCACTTGTATTATTAAGAATGCATATAAAGCAAATGTCAAAACGAAAGCTGTTTACAAAATTTATAAAGGTGGTGAACAGTATACTAAACAGTGCTCATTGAAAGACATGTATAATATAGTGACATATATAAATTTCATGTTTCGCTCGCTACTCTGGTTTAAATAAATGATTACAAAGCCCAGTCGAATTGTAATGAAGACCCAACGTTTCGACACTCCAGTCTAGTGTCTTCATCAGGGGTGATCTAAAACTGCGATCGTGGCTTCTTAAATACCCAAGGGATGACGTCACCTGCCAAGAAGATGCATATATTCCTCTGGCAAATAGGCGCCGTCATCCCTATACCTGTTTTTGTCTCAACGCCACATACTTTGTGTTTGAGGGCTGTTATTATCAACAGGTTTTTGGAACAGCGATGGGGTCACCAGTCTCGGCAGTAATTGCTAATTTAGTAATGGAAGATGTCGAACAAAGAGCTTTAGCCTCTGTTCCGGTGTCCCTATCGTTTTGGAAACGTTTCGTCGATGATGTCATCTCTGCGGTTTCTACAAATGAGATAGATATTCTGCTGCAACATTTAAATTCTATTGAGCCGTCCATCCAATTCACGGTAGAACGTGAGATAAATGGACATTTAGCTTTTTTAGATTTGAATGTACACAGAACTGTCGAAGGGAAGTTAGAAACTGATGTTTATCGCAAACCCACACACACAGACAAATACTTGTCATACGACTCTCATCACCCAGTAAGCCATAAAAGATCCGTAGCAAAAACTTTGCTTCAAAGAGCTGAATCGTTGCCGTCAAACAGTGACTCTCAAGCTAATGAACGTGAATATGTCCTAAACGTTTTAGGGGAAAACAATTACCCAAAGCGTTTTCTTAATGATTGCCTGAGGCCACCTGTTTGTAGGAACCAAACTAACTCCGAGGGTGATACCTCTGTTAAGGGTTTTGCAATAGTTCCATACATTCAAGGTGTCACAGAACCAATCAAGAGAATCTTAAGTAATTGTAATATTAAGGTTGCCTTAAAACCCTATTTGACTTTAGGCCATATTTTCGCAAAGCCAAAAGATCCTGTTGAAAAAAATCAGAAGACTCGTGCTATATATTCTATACCATGCGGTGACTGCGACAAAGAGTATTTGGGTCAGTCTAAACGCCAGTTTGGTACACGGCTAAAAGAACATCAAAAGGCTGTTTCAACTTTAGACAAGGGAAAATCAGCTTTAGCCGAACATGTATGTTACACCAAACACGAGATTGCGTGGGAAAACTCTAAAGTAATTACCACAAACAATCGCTATGGTCAAAGACTTTGCGTAGAAGCGTGGCATATAAATATGAGTCATCATGCTTTGAATAGGGATGATGGCGCCTATTTGCCAGAGGAATATATGCATCTTCTTGGCAGGTGACGTCATCCCTTGGGTATTTAAGAGGCTGTCTCCGTAAAAACCTCCAGGTCAGTATGGGGCTCAAAAATAGATTTCTCTCATACTCTAGTATTTTGAAGATCTATCCTTGGGAACAACTAAAATCGATGTCATTTTACTCAAATTTCCTTGAACTTATTTTTGGGGGCGATTGATGTTCGATCGACTGGTAACCAACTTGATACACCGAATGAAGGCCAAATATCGACATATTTTCAGCGCTATTTTTTAAATCAAATTCATACCTAAATTTCAAAATTTTTGCTCAGAAATATAGACTTATCCTTCTATTTTCGCGGGTGATATGACTTAGATCATTATTCTTTGGTATAAAATAGAAAACAGCGCAGTTATTGACCCTCCTGAACGGATAAAGGATATCGTCTCAAAATATGTCAACTTCGAAAGCTTATTTCAAAATCGTGGCACTTGATTGGCACATGACTTTAACTTTTCTATAAACTACTAACATTAGTCAACACAAATCGCCAATAATATCTTTCTGCTCTACCATTTGACAAAAATGACAAGCGCGCAAACTTTGTAAAATTTGAAAATGTGTCGAAATCGAGCATACTTTATCGGTAAACATAATTCTTGATATTACTGAACAAATAAAACCACCTTACACTACACTGAATGAAGCTTGATTATGTAAATATATGTCTTTC
This sequence comes from Paramuricea clavata, assembly GCA_902702795.2. Classification (NCBI taxonomy): domain Eukaryota; kingdom Metazoa; phylum Cnidaria; class Anthozoa; order Malacalcyonacea; family Plexauridae; genus Paramuricea; species Paramuricea clavata. The sequence goes on from CACRXK020000512.1 coordinate 77,418, forward strand.
ATCATTATTCTTTGGTTTTGCACTCGAATGAAATTGTTTGACTGTACAGTTTGGCTTCAAGGATAGTCATTCAATGCCAGTGTGTCCAGCAGTGTGTTCAAATTCTGCGCGCCTCAATGCCATGACGGCATCAGTCCTGATTGTGACATACGAACTTCGCTCTGTTCGCTTTGTTTACCTCCTGTAAATAAAATGTCTCAAAGAAATTAGAAAATTCAGAATTAGTCATACTACAGACATAACTTTCATTGGTTTGTTTACCTTAAACTGTTATATAAAGTTTCGTTTTATAGAATGTACGAATTAATCTCGGGGAAAACTCCTAACCGAAAGAAATGTACTCGCTGAGCGTAAACATGTCAATCAAATGACGATGAAATGTTTCGTTGCTCTCTGATTTCCCCTTCTTTGTATTGAATTAAATAGTCGTCTTAGACAGTATTGCACGAGGTTTTTGTGTTTACAATAATGGTGTTCTACTTCTACTACAGCCGCAATTTGTGATCATGCAACGTTAAGGCCCTGTCACACTATTGCGTATGAGAGAAACGTATGAGAACCGTATGAAAATTAATGAAATCATTTTCATACGCACAAAAATCCTTTGAAATGCCAGCGTATGAGTACCGTACATCTGGCGTACCTCTAGCGTATTCAGCGTGTGCCTAAAGTATGCTTATCTTATAAAGCATACGTCCAATACGCACAAAATTTTTGAACATGCTTAAAAAAAATTTCTGCCTCGGCGTATGCCAGCGCATGCAACCGTGCTTGAAACGATATAACCTATACGCTAGTACGATACGCAATAGTGTGACAGGGCCTTTAGGTAAACCTAAAGGCCCTGTCACACTAATGCGTATGAGAGAAACGTATGAGAAGCGTATGAAAATCAATGAAATAATTTTCATACGCACAAAACTCCTTTGCAATGCCAGCGTATG
>CACRXK020000513.1:0-34929 GCA_902702795.2 Paramuricea clavata
TGCGAGTGTTTTAAATGGCTTAAAAAACAAACCATCTTATGAGTTCATTGGCGAAGTAATTTTAAAAATCAACGTTGTCTAAGTCAAGAAAATCAAACTAAAGTTTATGTAAATGAACATAATTTTATAAAACCACTGACACGGTCGTGATTTCCTTTGTCTTTTCTTCATGAATTATTAATGAGTTTTTAAAATTTTGGTAATATTTAGGCTCATCCATTTATAAAACAATACGAAACGGAGGTCGTTGATGTTGCCACCTGGGCCCGACCTATTCTGGAGGAGTTGGATGACCAAGTGAAGACTTAGTGGCAGAACACTAGAGAAATTTATCATGATAGGCTTTTCTGAAATGTTGCTTTTATTTAATATCTATATTAGGGACATCTTTTTATAACTTCCGTAATACATACAGCTTTGTTTTTAAATAACTCATGGTATTAGTACTCGTGATTGAACAAATTGAACAATGCAACGAAGTCGGCGCATAAGAAGTTCGTCCAGTTCAGTAACCTAAAGCCCTGGGCAAACTAGGAAACATTGTTTCCTATCAATGTTTCGTCATGTTTCCCAGAGTGGGCAAACACTAGGAAACATTAGTGAGAAACATAGGGAAACATCAAATGTTTCTGAATTCGCTAGCAAACATTTTTGCTTCTCGGGAAGCAAATTTTGTTTCCGCAACAATGTTTCCACGGGTGGGCAAACATGGAAACATTTGAGGAAACATCGAGAATCACAAATGTTTCCACAACAATGTTTCCTAGTTTGCCCAAGGCTTAAAGGTCACAGTGGAATTCTTACGGCAATAGCTCTGCTCGAATGCACAGCGCTGTTTATTGCACTCTTGCCTCGGTTTAAGCCTGGTTGACATTATCAAAGTCTCTGTGATCACAGTAGGAATTTTGCATGGGTAAATTCTAAGTTTTGAAGGATTTGTAAGAAATGTTTGATGGAACTGACTTGGTGTTTTACAGTGTGTCAGTTCCCTTACAAATCCTTCAAAATTTTACCTATGCAAAATTTCTACTGTGATCACAGAAACTTGTGATGTGTAATATAGGCTATATAGCTGTGCTTCAATACTGTTTATTACTCGTCTTCAATGTTGCGCCTGCCATGCTAAAACAGGCCAACATGGAAACGAGACAATTGGGGGGAAAGTGCGATAAACAGTAAATTCTATTAAATGTGAAATAGTGGATATTTGAAATTTTCTAGTCGGCCATACACATCACATAAGACGTGAAATAACAATGTTTCGAATACTGAAAATGTTTTCTATTATTGTAATAATTCAGGATCGATTATTTGTGAATAGGAAAAATACAATTTGGTGAAATTATAACATGGGTGGATCTTCTACGATACTTGTTTTGGACTACACACGGCGTAAAATCTCACCAGTTGTCAACAAGAAGTGTTCGCAACAGGCTTGTAGCAAGCTTGTCAACAAGTTGTAACAATGCTGTTATTTTATCAAGTTGCTACAAGGTTGTCGCTCACAACTTGTCAACAAATTGTTGAACTGCAGGACGATAACAAGTTGTTGGAACAACTTGTAACAAGTCTAGTGAGCTCAACAACGTTGTAGCAACTTGTCAACAAGCCGTTGCCAACTTGTCAACAAGCTGGGAACAAGCAGTGTGAACACATCCTGTTGACAAATTGTTGAAACAGCACTGCTACAAATCTGCTGCAGGTTTGTTACAACTTGTGCGTTTTGCGTGTGCATGTACCAGAAAAATACAAGCGAAACCTTTTGAGGTTTTGCTTGAATTTTTCAGGTGGACGATCTCTCTCAATTCGTGGCTTTCTGTAAGCTTGTCGATATCAAGCTGTGTTATGCAGAGTTCTCGCTGCTCAATATCTGCCTCGTCCCTCGTCGCTTCAGTTTGGAATAGAGATCAGTGGAAAAACAATGCGAGCGTGGTGCTTAATGGGAATGCAATAGAATTAACGCGACCGCGCGTACGAATGATGGATGAGGGACTGTGGAAGAGTCGGGCTCATTGATTGTGTTTCGCGCCTGAAACACCTGCTTTGTATCCCGACACCCTAAAATTGGGCTGTTATATAAACACGACGCGAATGAAGCGAGAACTTCATTTTACTGAATCGGCATGACAACATGGCTGGTGTGAATGGAATATTTATTAAAACAGAAAGCCCTTTTATGTCACATACGGTGTGCTCTCATGCCACTAGAGTGCTTTCGCTCATGAACAGACATCGTCGAGAGAAAGAGAAGCTATGTGATGTAGTTTTGAGAGTGGGAAGTCGTGATATAACGACACATCGAGCCGTCCTAGCGGCGTGTTCGCCGTATTTCTATGCGATGTTTTCAGGCGAACTTGCTGAAAGCCGATCTAGAGTCGTGGCCATGCAAGACATACATCCCGATATTATGGAGAACCTTGTTGAATTCGCATACACCGGTAGAATTAATATCAATGTTGAAAACGTACAAGCACTGTTGGCTACAAGTTCCCTTATACAATTTCACGAAGTGGGAGAATTGTGTTGCAAATTTCTCGAAACTCAACTCGACCCTTCCAATTGTCTCGGAATTCGCAAGTTTGTCGAAGCACACGGTTGTACAAATTTTCTAGAATCCGTAGATCGTTTTGTTTTAGAAAAATTTAAAGAAGTTGTGAAGTCTGAAGAATATAATTTACTACCGGGTGAGCTGTTGATAAAAGTGCTTTCCAGCGATGACTTGAACGTAAATTTTGAAGAGGAAGTTTATGAATCTGTTTTAAAATGGGTTAGTTTCAATATCAGTGAACGTTCAGAATTGTTGCCTCGTATTTTAGAGAATGTACGTCTACCATTGATATCTAAAGATTATCTTTTATCAAAAATTGACAACGAGCCTTTGGTAAGGTTAAATATGGCCTGCCGAGATCTTCTAGACGAGGCAAAAAATTATTATTTAGTGCCCGATCGGCGAGCCCAGATGCGTTGTAAGAGAACAAAACCTCGAAAGTCAACGGTTGGATGGCTTTTTGCAGTTGGTGGAAAAGAAGCCGGAGAAACTATAGCGAATAGTGTTGAATGTTATCAGTGAGTATATTTTGTATGTGGTTTTGTGATAAGGTCTCTGGGCTATTGTTCTAATTATGTAGTTAATTAATTCTAATGACAGATCTGCTACAATAATGTCATGTGGGATTCTCATCAATGGCATTAGTGAATTCTGGAAAAAATATTTAAACATTTATGTTATCAGCATGAAAAATATAAGAATTTCAACATCTTGAACAGAGGAATTTCAACAGAAATTGAAATATTAATATTGGCCCCAATGTGAACATAAACAATATCATAATTATACTAATTAAAAATATTATGATTAGCATTTCTATAGTGTAATGATCAAGTTGTATGCTTACCAAATTACCTACTTAACCTGGACTATTTTAACTGTGTTTATCCTAACCCACCCTGTCTACTTTACCCACAACGTTTGGCAGTTGTTGACTGACTCTTCACATGAGTCCATAGCAAGAATTGAGCCCACAAACTTGGATGTGAAAAGTGCTTGCTCTGATGACCCATTTAAATTAAGCACGCTTTCTAAATTCTAATTATAATTTTTGTTCAGTATGTACTCAAACAAATGGCAGAGAGCAGCGCCTCTCAACTCTGCTCGTCAGCAGCTTGGCGTGGGTGTCATTAGTGGCTCTCTTTATGCGGTTGGAGGGTCAGATGGATACTCCAGATTGAACAGTGTTGAGCGTTATGATCGCGAGCTGGATAGATGGACATACACCAAGTCTCTAAACACCTCGCGTTCTGGTGTCGGTGTGGGTACACTGGGGGACGCTCTGTATGCCCTGGGGGGTTATGATGGTCGGACGTGTCTAAAGACAGTGGAGCGGTATGACCCCCAGGTTGATTGTTGGAGTTGTGTTGCTTCGTTGAACGTAACACGAAGTTTCCCAGGTGCGTTACAGTTTTTCATTTCATTAAAGTGCTTTCGAAACAACATTTTGTATGGCTTTGTACGGCACAGACTGTTCGAGATTAAATCACAGATATATACATTATATGCATCAGTGTATGTACCTCTTAGTGTGCCTATTTTTATATTTGTAATGGTTATTTTAGGTGTTGCAGAGTTGGGCAACAGTCTATTTGTGATTGGTGGAAATGACGGCACATCATTCTTGAATTCCTGTGAACATTATGATCCTCTCACAAACAGATGGTCGTATGTTCCACCCATGAGCCGACCTCGCGCTGGTGTTGGTGCTGCTGTTGTTGATGGTATTTTGTATGTTGCAGGTATGTCTAACCATAATACCATTGTTAGATACAATATCTTTGGATTGAGAGGAATCATGCAACCGCCTGAAAAATGCAAGTCAATCCCTCTCGATCAATCCAAGATTTTCTGGTGTTACTATTATCACTCCTATGCCGGGACAAACCATTCGAGTTTAGCTACACATAGTTCTATTTCAGTGATATTTCATTTTTTTACCTGAAGGTGGCTTTGATGGGATTTCCAGATTAAGTTTAGTGGAGATGTTTGAACCTCGAATGAATGCTTGGCAAGAGGTCGCGGCAATGAACTCTTGTCGGGATGGGGTATGTATGGTAAACTACGGGAGCCAGCTCTATGCAATCGGGGGGATTGATGGTCCCTCCTACTTGAGTACAGTTGAAATATTTGACCCCAAAAATAACAAATGGGAGGAGGTATTGCAGATGGAGACATGCCGAGCTGCGGCAGGGGTTGCTGTGTTGCCTGATGTGTATGGTATGTAGTGTACTGTAAGATATCCTAGGGGTATACAAGATTATTGTATCAAACACAAAGATGCATCAATAACCTGGTTTACACTATCAAAGTTTCTGTGATCACAACAGGAATTTTGCATCGGTAAATTCTAAGTTTTGAAGGATTTGTAAGAAATATTTGAGGGAACCGAATCACTGTTAAAATGCAAAATTCCTACTGTGATCACAGAAACTTTGATAGTGTAAATCAGGGTTATAATTAGTCATGCTGAAGAAATAATATACATCACTGCAAAGCACATGATATTGGCCAGCACAAACTAGTCAAGTATCGTTGTCCCAGAAAACACCATCCAGTGTTGTTGATGGATCAACAAAATTGGACAATGCTGGTTCAAACAGGCCTTCATTATTCATTGTGAATACAAACTACACACATTGTAAAAATGTACATAACTAAACATAGAGAATGTACATATTAATTTTGTACTTTTTAAGACTTTATAAACTTATAAATTATTACCATTTGCCAAAAATTAACCACCACCATAAAGTATAAAGATAAATTTGAATAATAGAAAGAAATATTCACTTATTATATTGCAACTTCATTACTTTATTATATTGTGAAAATGTATGGAATTCAGTTCTTAATTTAGCATGCAAGATAACGTGACTTGCAAGACGATGTTTTTTGAGGAAACAGTAAACCTAACTCTCTGTTAATTCCCTCATTAAATTTCATATTAAATGAAAATGGTGTTGCACCAGAAGAACAATCTAGCAAGTCTGTTGACGTGATAAACAAACAAACTTTATTCAAACAGGGCTACCAATACATAGAAAACAAAACATATTAAATTTGCAGAGAGACTAGATTAAAAATTAGAATTATAATTGATTAAAATTTGTTAGGACATCGAATTTTAATCCGTTATAACTAGTAAAAGTTCATGTTTTGTATTCTATGTACCAGTAATTGGTAGCTTTGTTTGAATATAAATGATAATACATTATAATACGTTATAATAAGTTATAGTTCACACACTTCTACATCTTGACTTTTGAAAAAGGATTTTTAATTATTTTTATTTCTTAAAAACGATATTTCTAAGTTTCCATCTCCTCCACGCTATTACCATGTTCCAAGCTTGATGAAAACATGATAGGCTGACATTCTAAAGTTCTCAAGTTCAGTAACACACAACAGCCTGACTGAGTGAAACTTGGCACCATTATAATTGCTACTTTTTGACCAGCACTTCCTAGAAATATGATACAATTATTGGAATAACTTTGTACCAACTTTGGGTCTGGATTATATTTTAAATTCAGTTGGGGAGTTTCACATTACTTGTTACACTTTATTGAATTCCTCACTCATTCGTGAGCGGATTTCCCAACGGGCTATTGTCCAATTGATAGGAGATCCGAGGTACGCTTTATGGTCGTTTCGTCCCCTTGCCGTTTCGTCCCCTTCACGTTTCGTCTCTAGTTATTTATTTATTTAACTTCGCCATTATCATGCATGCATTCATGGCAGGGTCACCACAACAGTATATGTTACCAATTACTGTGGGCCCTTAGTGCTTTCGTCCCCAACACGGACGTCACCCGAAAATTGGTAGGACTAATTTTGGCGGCATTTTGAATCATAGCGCTCGTTTTTGTCCTATATGTTGAAGATTACCACAAACTGACAAAAACACAGTTTTTAATCCAGTCCTCCCTCGGCGAACTGACGACGTCAGCCATTGGTCTAGTTTTCCTCAGATTCAGTTGCAATTAAAATAAAGTAAAGTCAAGTGTCACTATAGTAGTCAAGTTTCGGAATTTAAATACAAAAATGTGTATTATCCAGGCATACAATCCAATGAGATACAATCTCAAAAAGTAAGATATACTATATTAAGGAAGTAGGTTATAGATAAAACAGTATCTAGTCTGGGGACGAAACGTGTAGGGGACGAAACTACAAGGGGACGAAACGGCAAGGGGACGAAACGGCAAGGGGACGAAACGGCAAGGGGACGAAACGGCAAGGGGACGAAACGGCAAGGGGACGAAACGGCAAGGGGACGAAATGACCAGTTACCCGAGGTACCTACGATTTAACGTCCTTATCCGAGAAGACGCGAAAGTCTAACCATTTCCTGATGTCAATGTAAAGGTAGCTCTTTCTCCTCAATTATTTTAAGAGCTTGAGTAGAGGTCCGAACAAGGATTGAACCCGGCTCTCCCAGCTTGCAAGCGTGCTGACCACAAGTGCTAGAACACTAACCTTCAATACTATCTTGTGCAAACTCGGGTTGATTTCCAACAAAGTAGACATGAGGACATTCTTTTAGTACAAAAGGATCTTTATCATAATAGGGATAGCTGCCTGAAAATAAGTTCAAACATGAAGTTATTAATTCAGAGTTTCCAAACAGATGAAAATAGCTTGACTGTCTACCAAGCAATTAGTGTTCTCAACATTTCCAAATTTAACCAGAATGAAGCTTTGGTTCTCACCAAGGGTATCTGGTGCTGTAGGAGCGATATGACCGCTTTCTAAAGACAGTTTGACAATATCCATTCTGCTGTTTTGACCTGTGAATCTGTAAATGTCGTTGATATTCCGACCATCTGTACCCAGGAGCCTATGAGGGAAAGAAACCGTTTTAGATTATGTTACTTTGACCATAAGAGTACAGGCCTGATACTTTCGGGGGGGACTTGAAAGCTAACTAACCAACAACCTCGTACCCAGACTCTTTCCTCTGCGCTCCTGGCTGCCAAAGGACATGATACAGTACCTTACTCCTGCGACAACAGCATCATAAGGGTTAGTAACATTCTTGAAAGTTGAATATTGGCTTGCTTGAGGAAACATACAGGCATGAAGAGGTTGTTGTGGCCATACATAGTTACATGGATCAAATTCTCCCGGCATTATATCAACTGGAATGCATGCCTGAAAATAGAAATGGTTACGCACTAGAAATAATCGCACATTCTCACGTTTCGGAAAAGGCATTCGTATGTGTTTATGTGAGTGACAACCTTGTAGCAACTTGAAAAAATAACAGCATTGTTACAACTTTGTTGACAAGCTTGCTACAAGCCTGTTGCGAACACATCTTTAAGGCCCGTTTACACGGGCGATTTTGTTGCGATTTTAGTTGCGATTTTCTCGTTTTGGAGGATGTGAAGGAGTGGATGAGTTCTAAATGTTCCAGGTTATTAAATGTCATAACAACAACATTAAGTAATCTACGCATCCTTCAAAAGAAGAAAATCGCAACTAAAATCGCAGCAAAATCGCCCGTGTAAACTGGCCTTTAGAGATTTTTACGTCCGTATACTTCTGTATATGAATAAAAGTCAATGAGATCATACCACTAGACCACATGACTGGATCCTACTTACTGCCAACTGCGCTAAACATTCATCCAAGTTCTTCATCGCGTCAACACTCTGAGCCTGCGCGTTGCGAGTCAGGTATTTCGCCTTGGCTTCATTTTGTTTGTTCCTTGTCGACGAACTCAGCGAGTTCCCAGCAATCACAACTCGAACTACTTTGGCGTAATTATTTTGATCCTTTACAAGAAAATGATAAAATTGCAACACTGCACATTCAAGACAAGCGTCGAGCCTCGTTTACACTATCAAAGTTTCTGTGATCACAGTACTCAGTAGGAATTTCGCATATGTGAATTCGAAGATTTGAAGGATTTGTAGGATACGTCTGAGGGAACTGACTCGCTGTGGCTCACTGAGTCAGTTTCCTCAAACATTTCTTACAAATCTTTCAAAACTTTTACTTTTTACAAAAATTTACCCATGCAAAATTCCGACTGTGATCACATAAGGGCTTACGGAAAAGAGTTATCAGCGTTCACCTGAATACTGCCAAGCTGTCCAGTCAGTAAATCAATAAACATTTGAAGTTGTAAACAATCGTGATTTTCCTCTCCAAAATTTAGACCACTTACAAGGGCGACATATCTATAGGTAAGAAACGTAGAAAAGAATGCGTCATCCGTCCGGAAGATCATTTGGGAAAAACACACAAGATGAACCAACTAGAATAGCCTCTAGGAACAGATCCAGGGCTTTCAGAATTACTCTCGGTGGCTGTGAGGAGCGGTCCAGGGGAACAACTGAGTTCTGGAACCAAATTATAATGTATCACTACTTTCATTCTTCAACAAGATAACTTGAAGATTTAAGATGGCAAATAACTAAATCAGTTTTACGAAATATTACGTCGTTTTCGAAAATAACCAGGCTATAAAGTAGACGAGGTTGAGGAAAAATAACTTTGTTCGAAAGCTTAGAATGGAGGAAGGAGAGCAGAATTGATATTTCAAGTTCTGAACAAAATGACCTGCGGTAAACCTCGTGGCACCCGCTGGAGCTACAGCGCCTGCCAGCCTTATTTTGAAAGCCCTGACTTAGATTGTTCACTGGAGTTGAACGCACCTATCTTCGCCATCTAATAACATTTGATCTAGTTTGAGTTTTTCTTGAAAAGGTAATCCACTCAGACAATAGTCTTCAACCTGAAACCTTCCCTCCTCGTCTTCACTGCCCAGTACAGCGGCAATCACACCTGGATATTCACAAAATAGTTAAAGGACATCGAGTTATAGAAGACTGTAGGGACAGACAAATCAGTAAACAGTGTTTCCTAGCCATATATGTTCCCCAAAGGTGGGCAAACCAGGAAACATTGTTTCCTAGCTATATATGTTTCCCAAAGGTGGCAGGGCAAACCAGGAAACATTGTTTCCTAGCCATGTTTCCCAAAGGTTGGCAAACCAGGAAACATTGTTTCCTAGCCATGTTTCCCAAAGGTGGTCAAACCAGGAAACATTGTTTCCTAGCCATGTTTCCCAAAGGTTGGCAAACCATGAAACATTGTTTCCTAGCCATGTTTCCCAAAGGTGGGCAAACCAGGAAGAAACATTGTTTCTTAGCCATGTTTTCTGAAGGTGGGAAAACCAGTAAACACTGTTTCTTAGCCATGTTTCCCAAAGGTGAACAAACCAGGTATGCAGAGTATGTAGCCAGTGTACATATAGTAAGGTTTAATGTTGAACCTGTAATGAGTTTATCAATGGGTATTTCTCCAACAAGCCTCACTCTCTGATTTTCATCTTCAAGAATTAATTCATCATTTTCATTGATATATTTTACCCTGGGAGGCTGGGGCATCAGGTTGTTCTAGAATTATTAAAAACCATAGTGTCAAATCACAGTATTGAAAACCATGTATGACCTGGATTGGATGGCATATTACAACCAAAAATAAAAATTTGAGAATGAGATAAACTCGCAACAAACCATAGACAATACCTCAACACTCAGTTCTTTCAATATAACAGGTTTTAACTCCATCTTTTTGAACAGCGTTCCAATCACGCAACATTTTTCTCCAATTTTCAGGTCAACTGTTCTCCTTATATTGATTGAATTACCTACATAGTTGATGCATATATTTTATGTAAAAATAACATCATACCATCAGGTGTATAACATGCATATGATGGTGTTATTCATAGGCATAGATGGTGCTATTCATGATGGTGTTGTTCACAGGCATATGATGGTATTCTTTACAGGCATAAGATGGTGTTATTCATATGACAGTGTTATTCAGCAAGTATATGAGAGGGTGGCATGCAGCTCCCCCTCCCCAAAAAAAAACCATACAGCTTCTATGTTACTATGTATTAAAACTGTTGAAAAAGGAAGATATTTTTTCGTCCCTGGAAAACCCCTAACACCCTAACATACCTTGCCCATGGACCACCCCTAACATACATACCAAGCTATATATAAGTCTCTACTCGTCAATCCACCCTACCCTTCTTGAAAGTACATCGTATTTGCCGTAGAGCCTCATTTTCATGATTGAGATGTTGGGTTTCAACTAATGCCACATACATGAACGTGAGGTTCTACAGCAGAATGCACTTTCCGTCCAAACGACCTCTCGTTAATACCATATTACCATACCCACCCCATTTGCGTCTGGCAGCAACAGCGACCGTCTTCCGCATTTCCATCAATCTCACTGCATAAAGATGAGCGTACTGTCTATCAAAATTTCTTTCCTTTAACAAAAACCTTCCAGATTTATTTTCATACAAACATGCCGACCTCTCGATGACATCATCAGATCCACCATCCTCCCCACCGACAGGACACGACAATAAGTAATCTGGTCTGTTTGTCTCATTGTCAATCATGATTACTGATTTATCTAAATTATTTACTTATATAATTCAAATTATAAAAATATAAATATATAAATGGCATAAAAACAAAACATTTGCACTTGGCGCCAAATTTGTGAAGAAATTGCGGGAGTAATGTTTCCACTTTGGGAAAGTGCATAAAATTAGCTAATTACATACCATGCACTTTGGGAAATATTTGGATAAAACATAATAAGTGAACTAAAGAGGTACATTATCCCTTAAAAACACTTATGTCACATCTTTATTCCCACTTATCATAATTTATCCAAATATTTCCCGGAGCGCATGGTCAGAAAAAAATAATGGCTGTTGTTTATGGCGGGAATACAATTTACTAAACTCGAAATTTTTGTACATTTTCGAGCTTATTCTTACGCAGAAAACCTATATTCCGACGAACGATAAAGAAATCTACCTTTTGGAGAGGTTTTTAGTTCATTTCAGTGAAGAATCAACGTTTTTGTGGTTTAAATATGCCCGTGTTCACATCGTGTGAAGCGCGAAGTCCTCCCGCGGTCGAAAGCCCGCCAAGAAAAAAATTCAAATTTTCGCTCAAGTTAAAATCGAAAAAGAAGGCTAGAGCGAAGAATCCGATGGATAGCGATAGCGAGGACGAAAGTGGGAAAGAAAATGGTGATTCTAGTATGAATTTTGAAAGAAAAGAGGATTTAAACTTCTCTTTTGGAAAATCAACAAACAGTCTGACAGATGTGAATACTACGTTTGGACAACAAAGCGAAAGTGTGAGTCTACCATTGCCCTACACTGGCCTCGCAAACCTTGGCAATACATGCTATCTCAATGCCGTGCTGCAAGTGTTGAGGTACTGCCCAGGATTTCTGAAATCTCTTGTAAATTTGGATGAGTTATCTGCTCAGAATTGTACAATGTCCGCTGATTTGGTGAGTGTGTTTATATTTTTACACACATTGTAGTGTGTACGATGTAAAATGTATTTAGTATACAGTGAATAAGTGTTATTGTTGAATATTAAATGTACATTATTTAATAATATCTAGTATCAATGTACTAAGTAAAAATATTTTTAAAGGATCAAAGATGTTTATAAAAATATATTTGGAAAGTGCTACCTTTTGATCTTTTTAGGGACTTCCAACATCTAGCTTTTGTCCCACTTTGCAAACGTGTGCTGCACAAGCCTTGAAACCCTCCTGGACCATAAAAATCTATTCGCTGACCCGAGTTAACATTTACCAATTTTTCATCTAACTATCCACAGATATTTGCCAAAAATGGACCTCAGAATAGTCCATTCCAGCTATAGACTAAATTTTGATCTAGGCAAGAAGAACAAAATCAATCACCACAGCTAGAAAGAGCATGTTAAAATTAGTAAAATTGCAAAGTTTGGTTGTGAAATGTTGTAAAATGCAGAAAATATAGCCCTGCAAAATTTGCAAATTTTGTATTAATTTATATTACACTTGGGAAAATGCACCACATTTGGGCTGAAAGTGGTGCATTTCCCTTGCGTAATACAAATTAATACAAAATTTGCAAATTTCATAAGGCTATATATTTCCTCATTTTACAACATTTCACAACCAAACTTTGTAATTTTACTAATTTTAACATGCTCTTTCTATCAGTGGTGATTGATTTTGTTCTTCTTGCCTAGATCAAAATTCAGTCTAGCTGGAATCATCCATTGGGAGCAATTCTAGAATACCCCACCACTAACCTAACCACCTAACTACTAACCGTAACACTAACCCTAACCTAACCACCTAACTACTAACCGTAACACTAACCCTAACCTAACCACCGGAACATAATTTTACACACCGCTAAACCCAGTGGTGTGGTGTTCTAGAAACTAGCCCAGAATTGAAATCTTCATGCTCAAATTAGAATGTACAAATTCCATACACATCTATAGTAAAAACAAAATTTTAAAAAATCTAACTCTCTCCCTGAATGTCCAAACATGAAATTTTCGGTGTAGACTAATTTGAAAGTGACTATTTCTGTTCTGAGGTCCATTTCTGCCAAGTATGAAGAAGAAAAAATCAATTATATTTTTAGACAAGAGAAAGTCCATCAGAAGATTTGTCATCTTCAACAAGATCAAGCATTATCCACAGTATCCACAAGGTACACTATATCACCTCTTCACAGTAGTTGTAGAATGAATTTTTAATATTGGATTAAATTTGCTTTCGTAGCTCACAAGTAGAATGGAAAATGCTGAGGAAAACTATGATAAGTTTGGTTTGGAGGCAAGTGAAGTAAAGAACCGTTCAGGATGGACCACACTTGCTGTTCGCCCACAAAATTTTGTGAAACATTTCAGGTAAGGATAGCAATGAGTAGCACTTGGTGAAGTAGGGCCAAAAGAAATATGTGGGTTCTCGACTCTACCTAGCTTTTGGACGCTGAAAATTCAAGTGGAAAAATTCTTTCTGACTTACCCTACCTAAAAAATCTGACCTACCCTACCTAAGTTTTTACAAGAAAAAATAGGAAACCCACATATTTTTGGCCTAGTTAGTACTATTTAAATTATTATCATTTTCACAAAATATTTGATTTTCTCACTGAATTCCAAATTCAGCTGGGCCAGTGTTCACAATGACATCAAAATCTGAGTTTTATGTTGTGTTTTTCATGTAGTGGTCTATGCCCACTGTTTAGTGGCTACCAACAACATGACGCCCAAGAATTTTTACGATCATTCCTCAGTCTCGTTGAAGAAGAATGTGTTGGTCTTGTAAGAGGTGAACAGCAAGAGAATGTTAAGGGCAGCGTCAGCATTGCCAACAACGAGTCGAAAGTCCGAGGTGGATGCAAATACCCCAGTACTATCAACAGTAGTGTTGCCATGGAAACTGAAGGGGAACCAACCAAGGCAATGGTTACAGATGAATCCAGCAGAACACAACCCAACAGTGAAGTAGGTTTGAACAACACTGGGGGGTCTTCCAATCTGCAAACTGCTACATTCAAATCTTTACAAAAGGGAACGGCACCCAGTCCAGATAATGTAAACATTGTGAAATGCTTATTCGAAGGAACACTACTGTTGCAAACATGCTGTTTGAATTGCGAAGGACTTCGTCAACGTTACGAGAATTTTCAAGATATAAGTGTACCAGTGCAGAACGCTAAATCTGAGAATAACGAAGGGCATGGAAACAACCTTTCCGATTCAGAAGATGAGTCTGATCAAGGCCTCAACCTGTCGTGGGCAATATCGAAATTTGCATCCATAGAACGCTTGTACGGTGATAATAAATATTTCTGTGATAACTGCGCAACTTTGACCGAGGCTGACATCAGTACATATTTTGAGAAGCTTCCACAAGTCCTTACCATTCATTTAAAACGGTTTCAAACTTCGTATGGGTAAGTGGTTTCATTCTTGGAAGTGTTTACCATGCCTAGAATAGCAAGTTATTTTCTTGTTCTGTGACAAACTTGATTATTACATATATACATAACCAACTTGTTATTAGTTTCGTGCTGTGAGCTGCGTTCACTCGATCTAAAGCCCGGTTTACACTATGTGTTTAACCTAAGTCAGTTCCCTCGAATATTTCTCACATATCCTTCAAAACTTTACCCATGTAAAATTCATACTGTGATCACAAAAACTTTGATAGGATAAACCAACTTTAACTTCGTGTAGTCTTCTTCAAGAAATTGAATAATTTTGTTCTCTTTTTAGCAACCAGAGTCTGTACACAAGCAGCTGGGTTACCAAAGTTACAAAGAGCTTGCACACGCCACAGCAGCTCTCTTTGAAGAAATGGTGTAGCGAGACATGCTCAGAGAAGAATGCAGTCTACTCCTTGTTTGGTGTAGTTATGCACAGTGGGATGTCTTCATGTAATGGCCATTATCTGAGTTATGTCAATGTTGATGTTTTAAAGAGACAAGCTGACGGCGGAATGAATAACAATGGTGGTTGCTCTTCCGAAGTTCATTGTAAAACAGTTGGTGAAAAAGCGATGCAAGATGATGACAGTTGCATCAAGATGGTTGACCAATGTTACAACGCCCAAGTTCCAAGAAAGAGTAGTGGTGGGAATTCTCGAGATCCAAGTGTCAAATGTGGCTCATGCCAAAGCAGTGCTACAAAGGCTAGCAGTTTAAACAGTCCTAGAAAGGATGATGGCGTAATGTGCCATTGCAAAATAGATGCAAATGATAGTACAAGCAATTTTTGCAAGAAAGATATCCGCAGTATGTGTGATGGAGCAAAATGCCACTCGCAAAGGAAGGTGGAGGATAGCAAGGTTGAAGAGGAAAATGGAGATTTGTGTTGTGAAGAAATCATGGACCTTGATGATGAGGACACATGCGACTACTCAGAACGTGTGAAGGGTGCTGGACAAACTTCCACGAGTCAAGATATAGAAGACACACAGAATGGAACGAACACACTGCGTCACAGTAAGACGCCCTCACGGAAGAGCAGTAGAAATACCATGAAGAACGACCATGATTCGGACAGTTCTTCAGACGAAGATGACAGCGTATGGAGTATGGACATCACAAGGTACTTCAAACCAATACCAAAATCTCAAGGCTCCACAAAGAAACCCTGCAGGAATATCAACATGTCTGCCAACCAAGGCTGCACGCTCGAGACAAGGTCTAAAAAGTTGAGATCCCGGAGTGGAAAGAATGAAAACGATTCATGTTCACAAACCACAGATACTGTTAAGAATGTATTGAAGCCAGAAGGGAGCGTGCAAAAATCACAAGGTTCTGCCTTTAGTGCTTTCGAGAAACCTCCATCAACGAACATGAGTCAAGAGTCGTTGAATGAAGAAAGTAGTAATCCAAACCATTCATGTTCACAAACCACAAATACTTCCAACAATGTACAAGAGTCAAAAGGTGCCTTGCAAAAGTCTTCGGGTGAGTGCTCCGCGTTTGAGAACTACTGTGCTTCAAGAAACAAAGTACAAAACAGACACTCCTTCGGTGAAGAAGTAGCTGACCAAGATAGGTCGTGTACGCAAACGACAGAAGATGCAGAACAGAGAAATGAAGACGGTGGTCACAGCTCGCAGTCTTCCATGATGCTGGATATGGAACCAAGCGATGAACTGTGCACGGATGATGAGAAAACAGATGACTTTATGAAGAGAAATGGTTTGAACGAGCGACATAGTCAAGATCAATCAAACACAGACAGTGGTACAAATGATAATATTGATTCCGACAAAGGTTCCTGTTCCAATGGAAGCACAGACCACGTGGCCCGTCAAGATACCCATAACACAAACCACGCGGAACCTTCCACCACAAACAGTTTTACATCATCTTGTGATGGGAAATTATCAACATGTGAAGACACTTGTAATTCGAGCAACAATAAGGGTTCAAATACATCTACCACGAGTTCCACGTGGTTAAAATTCGACGACGCTGAAGTACAAGAAATCCGTGCTAAGGACATGGAAGAAATATTATCACCCTCAACTTCTTGTTATTCAACGCCGTACTTGCTATTTTACTATCGTTGTTAATCATTTTGTTCATAATCATATTATTGTAATCTTGATTGATTAACTATTAAAATTTACATTGGTTACGTAGTTTATTTTGAAAAGCATACAGATAAGTCTTTCTTCATATATCTACGATACTCTCCTAATTAGGCCTGTTTTATACGTCGAATTTCGGTCGCGTCGAATATTCAATTCAAACAATAGATAATCAATCTTAATTAACGAGGTTTACATCTCATCTATTGTCTTAATTGTATTCGACGCGACCAAAATTGGACGTATAAAACAGGCCTAAATCATGGTTAGCGTTCAATATTCAGCCTTTAAAATTATTTTTTCTTTCTCTAAGTTTTCCCATTGTTTTCACAGGATCATTTGTACCACAGAATTCTTGAACTGATTTATCACTAATAAAAAATTGACAATGTTAAAATATATCGCTCACAATGTTATTAATTAATTTGTGTCGGATCTTGGGTAGAAACTGAAAGTAATGTGAAACATTTGACAAAAGATCCTGACTTACCCAACTCTCATAAAAGGATTATATTCCATTTCTTCTGCTATTGTTGAAGGAACTGTTGGCTCCTTTGCAGCTCTCTGGTTCTGAAAAAGATGGCACAATAGTGAACACGTTCTTTGTATGATTACATGGTGATGTTTGCATGATTACATGGTGATAATATGATGTACACACCGTGTTATCCAGAAACTAGCTGTATATAAAACCTACCTTGCACCATTCCAACTTGTTTTTCACAGTTGTGTTGTTTGGCTCAACATGTTGAGCAAACATGAGCGATTTAACTGAATATTCGTGACCACAGTACACTGACTAAATAAGGTCAAGAAAAATTACATCAATACCATCCTGCCCAGTACAGTATTTGTGATACAACCCAGAAGATACAGGTGTGGTAGATTCTAGGTGGTCAGCAACCCAGCATGATGCTATTGCAATGTGCAAAGCGCCTGTAAACTATTTTGCAAACCATGCACCTTTATCCACCAGCTAAAATCTGTAGCACCAGCTTGCATTTGCCCCCAAATTGAATGTGGCTGACTCTGTCTTTAAATATTCAATCACTCACTGTTGCTGCTGGTAATTTTCCAAGAATTTCAATCAATGCCTGGTACATTTGTTCTTGTGTTCCTTCAAAAAATTTCCCACAACCTGATAAAAATAATGTGTCTCCTGCAAAAAAATATTGAACTCTTTTGAAAATACATCCATGGTTGCCAGAATTTGTAAAGTAAATGATTAATACATGTGTCACCACAGAGTGAAGGTACCGGCAGCTGTCACACCAATATACTCTGTATTCTGGATGTTACCAACCTGTAAAAACAGCCCCAGGTTTGTCCACGTCAGCAGTGATGTAATAACAAATGTGTCCAGAGGTGTGACATGGTGTGAATAGACACTTGACATCAAGATTGCCAATCTAAATATTATTTTGTTACTATGGACATATCAACAGTCTCATATAAATCAGCCAAACATTGGACCAATACGAGGTCAAATCCAGAGTACTTTCATCTACAGGGTAAATTGGGCTACATCATTTAAGATTTGATCACATAAGGGTGTGGTCTCAATATGTGTCAACGGGGTGAAATCCAAATAGACCAAAGATGTAGTTTTTAGGATATTGCAGACAAATTCTTCATTTTCCGACAACTTGTTTTCAGGGGGAGGTGTTGCATCCTGAACACCCGACGGCCCTGCCAGAACAGTTAACTGTACCTTAAACTCGTCATTGTGTGAAACTTTCTTTGTCAAGGCTCCAATCCTGTCGTCACCGCCATACACAGGTAACCCAGGAACTAGTTTTGCAAGTTCTTCATTTCCTCCGGCATGATCCCTGAAAGATTACGACTATTAAATATTTATTAAAGAAAACTAAACAATATCATCTGGAGTTTCATGACATACCAATGATGATGTGTTGTCAAAGCAGTCTTTAACTCAACTCCTTCCTTTTCTACTGCTTTTAAAACCTGACAAAGTTGAAATGAATGCTGTGAGAGATGCTGTGCTCCAATATGCCCTACTTTACTATGCTACTCTGTCTAACACCAGGCAATTTTACTTGTCAAGAGAAGAGTGCTAGCATTAATGGGCTAATGTCACCATAGCTAATATTTTTCAATAATACTACCTTTTTTGGTTCAACTGGATCAACGATTGCTGCTTCCTTTGTTTTGTCGTCAATAATCAAGTACATGAAGTTGTCTTCCAATGCAGGGAGTATTTGCACACGCATACTGCCGTGGTTCACAGTCTTGATGTTGGAATGCATTCTGGTTTGGGTCAATGTTTGACAGTTTTGAATGAATGGTACCAGAGCTACAGGAAGGAGATTGACATTTTGTTTAATATCAATACACCTTCCACAGGTTAACTACATGTCATTAATGAGGTTAGCCCCTTGCCTGTTACAGCAACATGCTCAGCCAATATATAGCTCAACCATGCATTATATATACAAGCTAAGGTTAGTTTTTTATGCAAATACCTAATGGTGAATTATGTATGCCTGACGTCAGTGTTGTCAAGAGCATCACATGCTTAAGCTCACTATCTTATTACCATTTAATATTAATGAACACCACCTAGGTTAGCCAAGCTGGGTAGCTGGGTGTACATCAGCTGGTAAGCCCTTGGTAGGTCAGTTTAGCAACCAATGCCATACTGGCCTGCCCTCTTTAAGTTTTACTATTATTGTCATGATTTTGCCAATATCTCACCAATATATCCTGATTTCCACAGATTATCTTGACTTCTAATAAACTGTTTACTTTTTCTAACAAAAACACCAAAAATTCGAGCTTTACAGAACATCACCACTCGATCTCTGGGGTGTTGAAGGACTGGGGCGGCTGACCAGCTCAGCAAATATGGCGGTCATTTTTGAGAATTTTCGCTTGACCTTGCTGGAAAAATATGGCAATCATTTTGTTTCTTTTCGTGGAAAGCACAGGTTAAAGTGCTAGAACCATGTCTAAAGACACGGAGAATGAAACAAGTCAGCAAGATAAAGGAAATTTAAGGGGAGAAGTTTTGTTGAGTGGTTTTATTAAGAAAGCTTTGCTTGCTTTTACTCAGGTACTGCATGTCTGCTTTGTATGCAGTATAGATATAAATATACGTGAGATATGAATATATTGTTAATATGTCTCTTATTACGATTGTATCACCTTTATTTTGTAACAATTTTTGATGCTGCTCAATGTCAGAAATGTTAAAACGAACACGAGAAGAAAATTCAATTGTATCCCTAGTTTTGTTTATTTGCCACAAAACACAAGACTATTACACATAATGACAATATTTAACATGATTTTTGTGCTCTGGTAGAACGTCCAAAGGGGTAGGGAGTGTAACTTCCAATTTCTTCAATGGGGGTGGGGGTGGTGTCATTGTTATGGTTCATGAAAGGGAATATTAGTATTGAGGTATAAATAACATTTCTGAAATAGGGAAAGACTAAAGATTATGACAGTCTGGTTCAAAAACTAATAATTTGTAAGGATAAGGTAAGTGATCAAAATACCCTTGAGATAATTGCTGATAGTGGTGATGGTAATGGTGGCGGTCGTAATTGTGATGGTTATAGAGTTGTGGTGATAATGGTGATGGTGGTGATGATGGTGATGATTATGTTGGATATGGAAATGTCAGATGATATTGTCAGTGGTGGTGTTCATGATGGTAGTGGTGATGATGATGGTGATTGTCATGGTGGTGATGGTAATGGTCATGTTGGTTATGGTTATGTTGGTTATGGTTATGTTGGTTATGGAAATGATCAATATTGTCAGTGGTGGTGTTCATGATGATGGTGGTGATGATGATGGTGGTGATGATGGTGGTGATCCTAATGGTAGTGATGATGGTATAGTTAATGGTGATGATGGTAATAATGGTCAAAGTAATATCATGATAATTGTGGTGATGATGATATTGGTGATCATGTAGTGATGGTGATTATGAGGTGACATATTGACAAGGGTGGTATTGTCAAATACGTTGTGTGTTTAAACTCTCTACTCAATCTTTGGAACTCTAGCCTGCTGATATGAGAAAGTATTTGCATGGATTGAAGAACTGTATTTCCAGTTTGACCAAGGAATATGACACCCTGGTTGGTGCTGCTTTAGTAAGTTTCTTAGAAATGAAAGTAGATGGAGGGGGTGTTGGGGGGGTCAAAGAACAAACTTAGTGAAGGAAGGTAGGATTGAAGAACTGTATTTCCAGTTTGACCAAGGAATATGACAAAAGGAATGGAAGGAAAGGGAGATTGAATGCGAGAGAAATGAAAGATTAAAGATGAAAGAGGAAAATGAAAAGGCCGTATGGAAGATGAGAAACAGGAACGTACAAGAAAGAAAGGGGAAAATGAACAGAAGGAGAAATAACTAAGAGAATGATGATAGGATTAAATGGAAGATAAAGTTTGAATGAAATTATGAAAGAAAACGAAATACTTGAGACATGAACGAAGACAAAAGATTAGTGGAAAATTCATGGAATGTTTGATGAAATAAACAAATGTTACAAATAGGGATGAGCCGATAAGGAAAATTGCCGATTACTGAGGCCGATTATTTATTAGCTGATTATTGTAACTAATCGGCCGATTAATCGGCACCCGCCGATTATTTTACAAAGCAAGTGAAAAATCACAAGATGACCAACAATGAAGTTGTAAATGCGGTTTTATTGTTTACAATACACATTATGTACAACTGAAAACAGCTTCAACTTGCATGTCAATAGCCAAAGTTTAGTTTTGGCATATTATGGTGTAAAAACAGGATATTTTCAGCTATGCGGAGCTAGTCTGCTGCGTTTTTCAGTGGATTGAAATGTTCCCAGCTTCACTTTGCTCGAGACAAAAGACACAGGTTTTGCAATAAAATGTGAAAATCTATTCGTTTGTATTCAGTATTTTAGCATGTGCTTGGCAGCTGCAGAAAAAGTCTTATGGCCGATTATCAAGCAATAATCGGCCGATTACCGATTATTTAAAAAACGGCCGATTAATCGGCTTTGCCGATTATTTACCGATTAATCGGCTCATCCCTAGTTACAAACCAAGCTAAACAATCTCTTTCTTTTCCATAATATTGTAGTCTCTGCCTTGGTCAGATAAGGAAGACGAAACAGTGGATGAATTTGTGGACTTCCTGATGAACCTTGTTTCATCTCAAACTTACTATCTTCATGCTTGTCTCAAGATGTTGATCAAGAATTTCTCACCATGTAATGATTTATACTCGCTTTCTTGATTGTTTTAAAAGTCTTATAAGACTTGAAGTCTTATAACCTTTACACTATTCCGGATAGCTTTTCGTAGCGGCGCGAAACCTATCCGATATGGAATGTACAACGTTCAGAAGCTGAGTGAAACAACATCTCTCCGTTGCAAAAATTCCTCTGAAAATAGCGTTCCTAAAAGATACGGTTAGGTGTGTTTTCACGTCGTTACGGAAAGGTATCTGGTACAGTGTGAACGTAGCCTAGATCAATCAAATTGATTTAATTTTTGTGTTTAGATGTCAAAAAGGGATCAACGTTGGAGGAAATTGACTTAGATGGTAGGTAACACTCGCTAGATCAACATAAACGCAACCAAAAATAGCAGTGTCCGTCTCATATTCATGCCAGAAGGCGTAGAGATGCATTTTTCACAACTGCCCCTGGTTAGATCTAAAAATGGTATATAGTCTTCTGCTCAAAACATTCATCTACAAGAAGTCGTCAACTGTTCGTTCCATCGAGCGAGATGCCTAAAGAATCACGATATTAACTCAGCAAATGTCTATTACAGTACATAGTTAATTCAATGTGTTCATTTGTAGAACAACAAAAGCGATTTCAAAATACCCACAAAGCGTTGCAAGTTGTTGTCGAAATTGTTCCAACGTAAGTCAACCAAACGCCGTGAATAGATCTTTTTAAAAAGTTTGCCTTCTGACACAGTTTGCGGAGAAATACGATCATCCGAAAACTACGTCACAAGGCAGACTTTTTAAAAAGGTCTATTTTTGAGATAACCTTTGGGGTTAAAACGCCATTCTATATAACACTTCAGAAGCGAGAAACTATACTTAACTCTGTTTATTTTGCTCCAAATACAAAACATATAAAGAATTAACGTTATTTTAGCACGCTGATAATCGTTAGTTGGCCTCTGTCTGCTGCACGACAGTGCTTCCAGTAATCTGTGAATATTAATCTTATGAAATTGTCAAATAAACAATTGTGATTTTACTTTCCAGAGCTCCAGCGTATTTGTTACCAGTGATAGTCCAGGGGTATCTCTATCTGAAGAGATCAGTGACGCACCATGTAAGATTGACTATATAACCGGAACGATAGGTGTTAGTTTAAATGTTGAACTGTAAATTTACCATTATAAAAACAACTAGAATACTAAAAAGTTGTATTTCGTGGTGCTGAGACTCTCAAACGTGAGAGAGGCAGTACCCCAAAAAATGGCTGGGAAATGGGTCGTAAAGGCCGTTTTCCACTAGGCGGAATTTTCTGCGCGGAGCGGAATTTCTCTTTGTCTTTTCTAATTAGTTCCACCCGAGAAATCACAAGACAAAGAGAAATTCCGCTCCGCGCGCAAAATTCCGCCTAGTGGAAAACGAAATGATCATGCATTTCTGCACAAAACATGCTATTATTTCGAATACTGAAACTATTTTCCTCCAGAATATGTTTTGATCACCATCTTTCATTCTATATTTTCACCAGGAATTTTATGTGAAGAATTTGCTTGAACTTTCGGAGTACGTCCCCAGTTTACACGAAGATATTTTGGAAGTGATTTGCAGTCACTTTCTGAAGATTGACGTAAGTCTAAAATCGTCGTTGCTTTAATGAATGAACGTGTTAAAATAAATGAATGGATTTGCTTTATTGGTGAAAATTGTTGAATGAATGAAGATGATGGTAATGGCGAGACTTTGGTGACACAGTAGTCAGAGCTTGCGTCTTTCAACTCTGAGTTCGTGGGTTCGATTCTCGCTACGGACTCATGTGAAAAGAGTCAATCAACGCTCTGCCGAAAGTCGTGGGTTTTCTCCGGGCGCTCCGGTTTCCTCCCACAGGGAAAGTTGACAGGGTGAGTTAGGATAAACACAGTTAGGAACGTTATGTCACAATTGTTGTAAAGATAAATAGTCTAGGTTAAGTATGTAATTAGGTAAGCGTAATAGTAATCGGTGGTGTTGATGGTGATGATGGGAGTACTGATGGTGATTATACTTGTAGTAAAGCTGTAAAGGTGATGATGATGGTGATTATTTCTGAATAATTGAATATATAATTGTTGATGACGTAGGTTGAAATCCCAAAACAAGAACTGGAAAATGCACAAGATGATATCACACAGTTTGATGTCGAATTGGTAAGTATTAGCATACACACGAGAGAGTGAAAAGATTCAAAACACCGAAAAACTAGATTGAACTGGTACACTAGTATCTGTAGTAACTGTAAGTGACTAATTAGAACGAGGGAAAGCGTAGTTGGAACACACAATTTATTCTATCATTAAAAAACGCCAATATTCTTGACGCGATCCTACAGGAGCCTGATAGTGACGAAGAAACGACGAAAACTGAAGACGAAGAAAAGACTGAAAAAATGCAGAACGAAATGGCGGAAAAATTAGATATTCTTATGAATATGGTGTTTGAATATATTAAGAAGGCTTGTTATAATGAAGGTATGAGCTGTAAAACAGATCTAGATTTACCAACTTCCCGAATTTCCTGTGAAACACATGTAGATAATTTAGACTTCAATGATCTTGTTTCTTGCACTTCACTTGGTGGAATTAATATTAGAATGCTGTTTTTAGGGTTAGTAATCCAAGTGAGTATATATACACTTTTAAGACCTGACCAGGACAACCGGCACACCCGATCACCTATATATACATGAACTTACGGTTACAGCTCAACAGCTGGCCTCTGTAGCTCAGTTGGTTAGAGCGCTGCACCGGAATCGCAGGGCCGTAGGTTTAATTCCTACCAGAGGACCTTGTGCTGCTTTTTTCGCAGTCCTTCCTGGTCAGGTCTTAAAAGTGTATTATATACTCACTTGGATTACTAACCCTAAAAGCAGCATACTAGTGCAGATAATTTACCATTATTAATTTAACTTCCCGATGAAAGGCCTTCGCTCGAATCTTGTTACCAAACCATTTGCTGGGAGTTCTCTGACGGGCTGTAAAAACCAAGTCCTATACTACTTCCAATGTGGTGACTCTACCAAACACCGCATGTTTTATAAAGGATTGGTAGTACATCTAAAGGAAGAACAGTATAGAACTGACAGCGAGAAATTCAATCACATTGATTTAGGGTGCGCACAACTCTTTGGCATTTTTTTCTTTAGAAAAATATAACCTGGATTCTGCATCAGATTTGTTCGACAAGTTACTTGAGGTATTACATGGTTTTACTGTTGATTGAACATACCAGCTATGGCGCAATCTTCTCACGCGTGACTGTTTGCAGAAGTGAACAGCAAATATTTTTCTGTACATATAAAAGATTTGTATAGTATTTCCACTTTTAAAAAACATGATAGAATTTTTGCTAAGAAGATAATCTCTATACGTCGCATAATACGCTCATTCAAGTAAAATATTGTATTTATTTCATTACTGTTTGAGGTGACCTCGCTAGATAAGCCCAGTGGTTTCATGAGCTCTCCTCGCCAACAGCTATTTTCTTTTGTTCTTTTCTTTGTAATTGTATTGTATATGCCTATGGCGAATTAATTAAAGTTCTCTTTCTTTTAGGTGTTTTTAAAAGTTGTATTTCCAACTCACGATTCTTGTCATGTACAGTTTTTGATATTTTATATTTGTAGCTTTGACCAGGTTCGTCTTTTTTAAACTTTCTTCCTATTTTGTATCCGCTTTTATATTCCAACTACGCTTTTAAAACCATTTCATTTTTCCAGATTTTTGTAAATAAATTTCTTGAAGTTTGCTGGACAAAGGTAGGTAAATGTTATTTATCTTGTGATATAAGGTCAAGGGAAACTTGTGGTGTATTAAAAGATGTCAAATCTTGTTCTTATGAAATAATTTGCCTTGATGATCGGAAACCCCGTTTTCTCTGATCACCGCAACTGTGGGTGCTCACCATACACCCTCTCGACGAAGGATTTCAAATTCACAACGAGAATTGCTTATATAGCGTGGGGCCGGTTGTCCAAAGACTGATCAGCGCTAACCCTGGGTTAAATTTTAACCTGCTGTTTTTGGTTATGTATAGAAGCATGATGATAGAAAATAAAACCTCTATTGAACCAGAAAAGATTTCTGGAAAAACATAACTTGATTGATGAGCTGTTGGAAAATTTAATTTGTAGAACGACCAGTTCCAATATAGTGTATTCACCATGAAAAGAATTTCACCAAATCTTTACTTTCTTTTAGTTTCAAGACCCCAATACCCCACTCATTCTACGACAAATAGCCGCGGCGTATATTGGTAGCCTGGTAGCTAGAGCTAATTATATTACGTTAAGGTACTGTATTTGTGAAATTCATGGATAATCAATAACCCTTGCACCCAAAAATATTAACCCTGTTAATATTTTTCAGGCAGTTAGACCAAGCTCGCAAATACTTTAACTGCTATACATACACCGGAACCCAACACTTAAATGAACATTTCAAACTCAATAATTCACGAGTACATTAGCCAACCATATTGCTTTATTTTGCTCACGTCAGTCACATGATAATACTGGATACCTCATTCAAATCCTCCAATCCTCAGCTTCGTCTTGGACTTGATCAAATTGAGAGGACTTGAAATCTAGTCCAGTCCGAGGATTTGAAATATTACATATCGTTTATTGTAGTGTTGTACAGACGTGTTTGGAGTTGCTGGTGAACTGGATTCATGGGTAAGTATGATTTCACTTGCTAGCCATTACAACATTTGCGATTAAGATTTCTAAAGTATTGCGCAAATTTCTATGTGGGTATAATCAAATGCGCTTTACATCAAGTATTATACGCTTACCTAACTACATACGTACACGGCAAAAAACTCCGAGCCCGCTGTGACAACTATGAACAATGTGGGCATTTTATCTTTACAACAATTGTGATATTAGTTTCTTAACTGTGTTTATCCTAACCCACCCTGTCAACTTTCCCTGTGGGAGGAAACCAGAGCACCCGGAGAAAACCCACGACTTTCGACAGAGCGTTGACTCACTCTTTTCACATGAGTCCATAGCGAAAATCCAACCCGCGATCTCAGAGGTGAAAAGACGCTTGTTCTGACGACTGTCACTGGAAACCCCACTTAAAATCAAAAGCTTTCTAACTCATGTGAATTTTTTGTTGTTAGTTATATTGATGAGTTTGACAGCACATCTGGGAAACCCGATGTGAATAAGCACGGTCATTTTTACTCCCTTTGTCAAGTAAGCGAGATTTTTGTAAAAATCGAATACTTCTGAAGTCTTGGAATTTTTGTCTTCAAATAAGTGCTGACATGGTCATCTTTAAACTAGCACGATTTTGATAAAGTTTCAAAGTATTTTTAATTTATCTAGGCGATATTCTACATTTTCGTGTTTTGTCACCCTCAATTACTGGGACACAAAGATGGTAATTTGCATAAAAGTTTGCGCTGCTTGTTCCGAGCTTGTTGGCAAGTTGTCAATGGCTTGTTGACAACTTAGTATAAGGTTGTTGAGCTCAACAGACTTGTTACAAGTTGTTCCAACAATTTGTTATCGTCCTGCAACCTGATAAAATAACAGCATTGTTACAACTTTTTGACAAGCTTGCTACAAGCCTGTTGCAACACATCTTATTGACAAGTTGTGAGATTTTTACGTGTTGTATTATTCTGTATTTTGAAACTAAAGGTATTTTTATTTAAAGAAATCGCTTTCTTTTGCAGGAATTAAATTTGTGCGGCGTCTGAACTTTGAGAGAATTGTAACATGTAAACTTAATCCTTTGAAGGTGCGTCCACATTTTTGTGCAAAGAAAACTCGTCTTTTCTACTCTCTATATTGTCTGCTACTGTATATCTTGGATTTTTCAAGATGGGAAATTGGGCAACGCAGGGATTTTTATCTTGTTTTAACAGCTTCTATTGGCAAAACAATTCAATGATTTTCAAATTCTTTTTTCAAGGTTTGTCTTTCCACTGTTGTAAAAATGTTCGCTCTTGTAACAAGGTAAAAATAGAAAAATAATTTAAACTTGTTCAGTAGTCCAAATTTTAAATTATGATTTTGTTTTTCATAGGACAAACGAGGTTGTATTTTGCTACACCATTATTGAGAAGAATAACCGAAGTATTTTACCTGTCGCCTCCTCATCATTCTCTTCATCTGTAGCTAAGCTTAGTTTACTCAATCAGTTGGACTCATTTTTCCCATTTGATCCTTACTTCTTGAAGAGGTAGGAAGCTATTGATTCTTGAATAGTTAAGAACATACGAATTCTAATCTAATCACTGAATCTAATACGTTTCCTCCATAGGTATCTTATATATATACACTAGATAGTGCATCTAATTACTCTGCAATTCAAAAATTGAAGTCGTGATTGCAGACTCAGGATATTCCCATGAAATGAGAAGACTCGTGTGTTTTCTATTTCTTAAACAGGGAACTTAAACATTAAGTTAAACCTATTCCAAATACATTTTTAAACTATTCAAATGATGAAAGTTGTTGTTTTTTAAGCGTTTATTAGCGAGTGAAGTACAAAATTTCGACTTGAAACTTCCATTTAGTCCATTTACAAAACCCTTGTGCTTTGTTTCGCCAGGTCTCGGAAATGTATCGTTGATATTTACCGTGAATGGGAGGACCTAGAGCCTGATCATGATGAAGTAAGTCTACATACTGTATTTAAGCTCGTTACAGACGAGCAAGGTTTCTATGACAAGTTTTTATGTGACAACTTTTAATTATTTGCTCGTCTGTACGCGCAATTAACTTTGACATTTTTTTCTATGACTTGTGCACTTGTTCAAAAGCTAGCATGCTAGCTTTTGAACAAGTGCACTTGTCATAGAAAAAATTGTCAAAGTACAAATATTGTTCGTCTGTATGGGTCAACAAAGAAAACTTGTCAAAATAATCTGAGCATTTGATGTGATTGGTCAGCTGGCTACTAATAAATGCTCAAAGTAAACTTGTTGATACGTTCACACCAGTAAATAAAACTTGTCATATAAAATTTGTTGCATATACACACGTGCACTTGGCAAATAAAACTTGTCACATAAAAACTTGTCATAGAAAACTTGCTCGTCTGTAACCAGCTTTACACTGTCAGAGAGGTTTAGATAGGAACAAACTTTTCCTTGGTAGAGATGCATTGATGCAACTGCCTGAAAAATACAAGGAGAATTTCGACGTTTCCAGCGAAGGCCCTTCGTCTGGAGTTAACTCTAAAAGGTAGTTGCATACCTACCAAGGAAAGCTTGTTCATATTATTGCCACTACCTACACTGACACAGACAATTCAAGGTTTAGATATGACTACCACTAAAGGGAGCATTGGCAACCAACAACGGCAGAAAACAAAGTTACTTCCAGTTTTGAATTCGAGCCAAAGCGTACTTTACTAAACTTTAATTGCCTCTTCAAGGAACATATCTTTCTTTTGAACGAGCTTTAAGTAACAATAGTTGGTGAAATCATATATAGAACTGTCCAAAATCTTCCCAACCTCAGTGTAAAACTAACAACTTAAAACATGATTTGATCTTCTGGAATACAGGATGAAGAAAATGATGATTACCTGGATCTTGGCAAGACTCCAGAATCTCTACCTATGACGTCACTCAATTCATTGAGTGGAATGTCGATATCTCCTGGGTTTACCAAGACTTGACATATGCAGAAGAAAATATCTAAACATCTGTCAAGTCTCTACCTATGAGATCCCTCATTTCATTCAGTGCAATGTCGATATCTCCTGGGTTTAGCAAGACTTGACGTATGCAGGAGAAAATAGCAAAACCTCTGTCCAGTTTCTACCAATGACATCCCTCAATTCATTGAGTGGAATGTTGATATCTCCTGGGTTTAGCAAGACTTGACGTATGCAGGAGAAAATGATGACTAACTAAACATCTGTCAAATCTCTACCTATGGCTTATTCATCTTGTGTATTTTCTGGGTTTAGCAAGGTTTCGTGTAAACTATGCAGTAGACGCAGATCGCTAAGCACCACCTGATTGAAGAAGCTTGTTATCAGAGTGAGAAAATGAGTATCTATATAACACTTAACAACGGTTTACCTCAACTCAAGGTTTGTTGTAAACCCTACATTGTTTCAATCAAATGTGAGATATTGAGTTGTACAGGTTTATACCACTCATTTCAACTTCACACTGAAGGGGGTTGATGTTAGATATTTTGTAAAGATGTGTGACAAAATCAAAGTCATCCCTATAGTGCAAAGTAGTATGGGCACTCAACTTATTCCCAAACTGAAGGCTGGTTTTACACTATCAAAGTTTTGCATAGGTAAAGTTTTGAAGGATTTGTAACAATTGTTTAAGGAAACTGACTTAACATTGAGTCAGTTTCCTCAAACATTTCTTACAATCCTTCGAAACTCAGAATTTGCCCATGCAAAATTCCTACTGTGTGAAACTGTGTAAACCAGGCTAAGGCAACAAAAAACACAAGACTAAACTGTAATAAAATATTTATTGTATTTTTGTTACATGCCATGGCTGTGCCTCTTCTGTGATACAAATTGAAGAGAAAAGATTTTATTTTAATGAATTGTTTTTGATTAGACAAAATAAGAATGTTAGGATTATATGTGTGGGTAAGGCTCAACATAGTTCATATAATACAAGCCAGACCTATTATTCCCAATGTCCATTAGTTTATGTTTGGAAACTAATACCTAACTATAAACAACTATATTGTGTCTTTTTACAACTAGGTTAAAATCATCAATGTAGATCATAAGATCACATGTTTTCACTTGAAATATTCACAATCCAGTGAGTGTGTGGTTCAGAACCATTTCTAAAAACTGGCAACATAAGATGTTGATTAGCAATATGACAAATTGATTCTTTGGGTATGCATGTAAAAATCAACATATATTTTACAAGAAAGCTTCAGATTGATAGGGATAAAACTACCTGAAAAATACAAGGAGAACTTCAATGTTTCGAGCGAAGCAAGTTTGTCAAAAAGTCATAGCAATGATAAGAAATTTGTCAGATTGGTGCAAACCACTGACAAGCAAATGCTACACTAATAGACAGTGGCGGTAATTCACTTTTTCTGGTGGGGGTGGCAAGGCCTCCTAAATTTCCGACAAAACTTTCAAATTTCCGACGTATCCCCCCCCCCCTTTGCACTCGAAAAGACTGTTTTTAGCCCTCTTTTAGGTCAAAATTTCTGAAAATTCGGCAATATTCTGTGAAGGTGGGGGGACCCCACCAAGATTTCCGCCACTGCTAATAGATCATTAAACCAGGGTAGCAAACACATGTTTGTATAAAACCTACTTGTTCATAGTTGATTTGAACCACACCAGTTTGGGAAGTATCGTGTTTTCTGAAAGCATCAGTCAGTGTCTTCAACATGACGCAACATTGAATAAAGTCGTCAAATTTCATGCTTCTTGTGACTGTACGATCAAATTTTCTCACACATAAGTCTGTGAACTGTGGCGACCTAAGAATTGACAACATGTATTTTTAATCTTATTCACATATGCAAGACACATGCATTGGTTGCTACTCAAAATCAATACTGTATGAACTCATAAAGGAACATAAAAAACAAAGACAAATATGGCCAAGTTTCTAGACAATTTCTTGATAACAACAGACAGAAAGTCGTCAAAAGTTACTTACAAACGATAGCCAAAAGAAGAAAAAGCAACATTGAGTTCTTGAGCATCGATTGTTCCTGAACGATCTGTATCAAACCTTTTTTAGAAAATCAAGAAATGTTTTTACATTGTAAAACTCGTATTGTTGACTGGCTGCATGCATCGTGTATTTACTTGTACACTGGTACATTACTAAATAGTTAGTATTTATTTGAAAAATATTTACTAACCTGTCAAAACAATTTTTCCATTCTTGAATATACTTCCACAGTGCAGCAAATTCGTGAATATCAATAGTTCCCGATCTGAAGATTAATTTTTTAAACTATTTGTCATGTACACTGTATATTTACTTTTTGTGCAGTAATAAAAAAATAATTTGCAGTTAGTCTTGTGAGCAAAGCAAGCAGGTTAGGGACTGTGTAGCTTGTGACAGGGAACCAGGCTACCAGGGGAAACTTTTTGCCTGAGAAACTTTTGGCAATATGAAACATAACTCAGAGCTGGGATTAGATCAATAAAAAATTTGGCCACAGAACAGGAAACCACAGAAAGTTTGAAACGAAAATGTTGTAGAAAAGAGGCCCCTATTAATTCTGGTGGGTAAATATTGCAAAAAGATATTGGGAAAATTGAAATTTTCTACTATACTAGTGGCACAAGGCTCTTCCAATGGTGACCGTGCTTAATTTACGAGTATTTGGACAGTTTGTTTCTGTTGGCCAGACCCACCTGTCTTTATCAAACATGCCAATCATAAGACGACACGTTTCTGCATTGAATTGCGACCAGTTGCCATTAAGCAATGCTCTCTGGAGTTCATCTGCAGATATACCTCCTGAATTGTCTTGATCCACAGCCTAAAGTGAAACAATTTAATGAAATTGCTATAGAATTTGGCATCCCTTATTGATCCAGTGATAGTACAAGAGGAAATTTTAAGTATTCACTTTATTTATACTGGTTAGCTCTATCAGTTAATAGGTGTTTTTGTAATGGGTTGTCCCAGAAAAGATCCACCCTGCCCCCGAAGGGATTTCTGCTGTCAGGAGGGGGAGAGGAGAAAAATTTGTTTCTGACAATAGTAAGGGTATTAGTAGCCTGCAAACAGGCTCTCAAGCTGAATTGAGAGCCTGCATCGATGACTAATGAATTTGAATATCTGCGTCTCAAATCGTGACGCAAAATTCTCATTGGTCAGATGCTATAATTTATATGTTTCCGCTGAGCTCTATGTATGTCAACTGCTGATGCACTATGCATAAAAAACACATTAACTGATCAAATTGGTCTTGGCCATCTTATCTCAAAGCACGAAATGTTCTGTTTTGAGAAAACAGTATTAAACTTTTGCTTGAATATCTTATATTTCGAAAAACAGTATAAACTGTACGGTCTAAATTTAGTTTGCACGGTCTAAATTTAGTTTGCACGAAAGTTGTAAACAACACCATATAAGGATAGACATTCCATATTTGGAAAAACGAACGTTACGGGGCAGATATTCAAATTCATTAGTCATCGATGCAGGCTCTCAATTCAGCTTGAGAGCCTGTTCGCAGGCTAGGGTATTAGGACATCCGAAACAGGTACGGGGGCAAATTTCCTCTGTGGGGGAAGTATGGATATATTCTCGCATGACCCATTGTGACACTAACCTTGAAAATTTCCATCTACAAAAAGCCTCCAATATGGAGTGTGACTTAACTAATTTCAGCAATTGCAGAATTAGAATGTGGCCTTGGGGCAGAAATGTCACCAAAGACATTTATATCACTAGCTTACCTGAAACCATTGCCATAAAGCCATGTCAATGCCAGGGGGTGGCCCTGCTTGCTGTCGCATTGACGGGTTATAGGCGGGGTAAGTGTACTGTTGGTGTCCACCAGGATGGCCATAAGGATGTTGTTGGTATGGATTAGAATGTGGTGGTGGGGCATGGCCATGATGGGGTGGGGCATGGCCGTGATGGGGCGGGGCATGGCCATATGCTTGGTGGTGCCCCGGAGCACTCTATACATACAAAAGAAGACTTATATTAAAATGGCTCACAATTGCTTACATTGTTTATGTTTACATTTTTTTATTCTGATTTCTCTGAGTCGGTTGACAAGGTCAGCATGTTTAAATACAGTATTTGTTCAATAGGATTAAAATATTATCATACAAAGATATTGATTACGTTAATAATTAGCAACATTCTATTCTATTCTAGAAAATCTGAACTGACATTCTCAAGCGTCGTATGTTTGACATTTTTTACTTACCCCATAAGCTTGATTATACGCCGGAGGTCTCTGGTTCCACATATTTATAACAGTTCTCTTTTACCACATAACACTTTGAAAATGCTTGTAAAATTCAACAATTTAGAACTTCCGAAAATTAAGTGTGTTTATTTGGAATTTCGACGTTTTCTTCCCGGAATAGAAGTTCGCGCACTTTTGAGAAGACTGGGTTCGCGTAGTTAATGAGATGCAATGCATCCACTTGAAATATTTTTTCATTCATTTTCATTCATATGACTATTCAAAATTCATTCATTTTATAGGATATTACTATTATTTGCAAATAATTATTTGCAGTTGAAAGCATTTTAAATGTAAACAAATATAAATCATTCGACAATTTATTCTGGGAACCTTGTACTATTTAAACAAGAAATAATGCTGGTCAAAGTATATTATAAACGTGCACACAGTCAATAAATTTCAACCTGGTACATTTTGGTCAGTGAACTAAATATAAATAGTTATATTCTGTTTCATTTCACTGATTTTGGTACATTTTATTTTTTTAATCATTTCGGAATATTAATTTTTTTGTGAACTTTTATTGTCAATGAATCAACGTTTCAACGAAGTGGAAGTTCAACCTGATTATTTATTCAAAATGGCGTCCGACTGGTGTTTTCTTTTATGTTAAAAGACTTTTAAACACTAAATAAAACGCTTTGAAATACCGAAAAGAAAGAACTATGGACTTTGAATTTGAGATAGACCCTAGGTGAGTGTATTAAAGCTTTAAAAGAAACCAAAACTGTAGTATTTAGTGAGTTATAACTGTATTTTTGAACGCCATTTTCGACAGGGGTTTAAAGGGTAAACCGGGCACCGTGACCCTTTCAAAAGACAAGCAGAACCTGATAGGGATATCTATCGGTGGCGGAGCTCCTCTCTGTCCAGTGTTGTATGTGGTACAAGTGTTCGATAATACCCCAGCGGCAAAAGATGGTACATTACAGGCAGGGGACGAAATTGTTGGAGTGAATGGAAAATCTTTGCGAGGAAAGACGAAAGTTGACGTGGCGAAAGCTATACAGGCTGTTAAGGTTTGATCTTTTGAACATTGCTTCAGTTCATGTATTCTCATGTATTCAGTTCATGTATTCTCATGGAATGAAATATTACTGAAGACGGCCGTACGCAGGATTTTTTTCACTAGGGGGCAGTATGGCTTATATGCTGAAAAAGTCCCAAATATCCAAAGAATAATTAATAATGACATTCTAAAAATCATAAATATAGTTTTCTTGGGGGGGGGGGCATTGCCCCC
>CACRXK020000513.1:34949-78340 GCA_902702795.2 Paramuricea clavata
CCCTGCTGTGTACGGCTCTGCCTGAAGATTGACATTTACAGCAGACTGCAAACTTTGAATTGCATTTGAAGCTAAGTTCTACAAGTTGTCAACAGTGAAGTAGCTAATTTATGCTTCAAATTTGCACAATTTGTCTTAACCTCAAAATACGATTTGAAGTTTGCAGTTTGTGGTTGGCAGTCTGTTGTAAACGTCAATCTTACAGTGAAAATACAAAAAGTGTCCCACTTCTGCTTCTGTAATTTGTTGTGATTTACTGTAATTTGTTCTGTTTTTCTGTAGCGATTACCGATTTATCGGCAAATACCGCGATAAAACTTAGTTTTTTCTATTTTTAAATATGATAATTTGTAGCAAAGGGAAATAATACATTTTTCGTTAGTTTCATTGTGTTGCGCAATTTGTTAAGTTCATAAGTATAGATATATATTGCAACAATATACTGTAGAAGTTATATATAAATTTGTAACAAGCTTACGCATTAAATGTTGACATGTTCTTCTTTCGAACGCAATAAATGCAAATTAAGTTCCTGTAGGTCCAAATTAGGTTAAAATGAGAAAAGAATGTTCTTGCCGTAGGCGTATGAACGCTTGGTTTGTTCTTCCTTTAATGTCATCAGTTAGATGTTTCTTCCTTTAAAATGTATTATATATATAACCGTGTATGTAGATTGTAGGTAGTTGTTATAGTCATTGTCGTAGTACGTATCTGAAATAAAGTTGTGTGAAATTTACTGGTTGTCACGATTGAATGAAGAATAGAATACAGTCCCAAGTTAAGCGAGCGTGGAAGCCCTATATACTAGCGGGGTTTCCACAACACATTGCATAAAAGGAACGAAATTTAAATTTTATCGCAGTATTTGCCGATAAATCGGTAATCGCTACAGAAAAACAAAACAAATTACAGTAAATCACAACAAACTACAGAAGCGGAAGTGGGACACTTTTTGTATTTTCACTGTAATTACGGTTGCTATTTTGTACACAATGGTGATTATTGTTACGTTCGCGGGCGGGAACGAACAAAAATATGTGTCTGTATCTTCTCTGCGATCGTTGCCCTCCTTGACCAGACACAGCGACACACGCTGCCAAGGAGGCTTTCTTGTATTTGTAATAACCTTCTTCTTAGTCTTATAAACTTTTCGACGACAATAAATCCAATAATATCAATTTATTCTTCTTTAACAACAACAACAACAACTTCTCTAAACTTTTAATTCTCTTTAACTATATGTTAATCTTCTTCAACTTTTTAACTATCCTGCTTATATACAATTGGAAAGATATTTATAAAACATTACATAAACGCTATTTTTAGATATTACGTCTAAGATAAATATAGCAAAACCATGAGTTAGCATAATTACGCAATGTCTTAACTAAGAATGTTTATGACGTGACTGGCTTCACGTCACATTATAAATCAATTAACCAGAATTAGTGGAGGTATTCTTAAAAGTTGGTTTCATCACTTGCCTTTACCTACTGAGGGGCTGTTCAGTCGACAACATGACTGAAAAAGTCTGGAAATTGCATACCAGAAATTTTGAAAATATATTATAATAAATATATAAGTAAACATCAAAATTGCACGATTGAACAAAATAGATGTCATTTTGTCATTCTTTCCACTTTACAAATTTGAAATTTCCTTGAAATGTCATGAAGAAAATCTACAAGTCAATTTACCTCTCTATATCAAACTCTACTAGTGTGTGAGGCACAACAACAAAATTAATTTTTAGACAATGTTGTGTTGGTATTAATTATACAGACTAGCTTTGCCGCTGGGGGCATGTCCATGAATTGCATCATGATCATGTTTAACCTGTTCTATTTTATTTGATTTTGCCCAAGAATATTTATTTATTAACATGAAAATACTAACATAAAGGAAGAAGAGGGCTAGGAGTCTGTCTGAAACCATTTCACTTCAAACAGACTGGCCTCACTGCTCATAACACTTAGGAGCTTTGAAACAAAATAATAATGCTAAAAATAGAACTTTTATGCTTTTTGTGACAATTTGAAGCCATAACTTATCAGAACCACAGACTCTTGTGCTTCTATATGTAAAAGTAAAACATACATTCATTGTCATATAAAATTATGTTTAGAGCAACTTACATGCTTGCAAAATGCATGCTAATGATATTATTCATTCTAATTATCTTTCCTGATAGCATTCATGCCAAGCTTTGGCAGCATTTTCCTTGTAATAGTAACTTCTGGTAGTTCTTTACTACTTTATAAATAATGCTTGCGTAGTATGTCAGGCCTAGAAAAATATTTTTCTTCATAGCAACAAAACCCAAGTAATATAATTTCTGCATAGCTAGGTACCAAACAAGGCAATTTGATTTCAAAATGCCATCACACATTTAACTCCCCACCTTTGTTGTCAGGATTATATTACCTATAAATTCCTTTGTAATGACCTCATGACATACCAGCTGGTATAAAGATCGTGTATATTAAAGGTCGTGTATATTAAAGGTCGTGTATATTAAAGATCGTGTATATTAAAGATCGTGTATATTAAAGATTGTGTATATTAAAGATCGTGTATATTAAAGATCGTGTATATTAAAGATCGTGTATAAAGATTGTGGTAATAAATATAGAATCTAGTATAAAGATTGTGTAAAAATCGTGTATATTGTGACTTTAGTTAGTCTCATGATGATTTTGAAGTAAAATGGAAATATCACAATCTCATTGCATGACACTTTTATTGTACATTTTTATCTTTTAAAGTTTTTATATACAGTTCATACTAGTTATTTTGTTAATGTATATACATATATACGTATCTCCTTAGTATATATTGTAAGCTGATTTTAATAGGAGTATCAGATTAAAGATTTGACGTCTTTGATGACTGTACAAAGTGATGCGAAAAGTTGAACTACTCTGCTGGCTCGTTGGAATAATTCAAGTCCAGGAATATTCTAAAACCAAACAGAAAATAAAACAATTTCAACTTGCATTCCTGTGATTTCGCTGGGCAGGGCCACGGGGTCTGCAGGTTCGATTCCTGATCTTATACAGTGCTACGATCTTTGGAATTTTTGGCGCATGATCAAAATGTAACCAAGCATGCGTGGGCGCATACCTTGCAAGTGGTGACGTAATGGTGACAGTTCTGTAAGTGATATCTTTTCCTGAAGAGGTGGTCTGATGTATGACGCAATAGTCTCATGACACGCATACTACTTCTCGGGTTACTGTCACCACACGTAACTCTGCGCAGCAGACCAGTGATATAACGACACATCATCACAGTATTTCCTTTCAGAAGCAACAAAGAAACTCTGTACAAGACAAGCTCCTTAAAATCTGTCTCTCAAACAAACATAACAAGTCAAAAAAGCGTTTTCTCGAGTCTGTTTCGAAGAGAAATGGCGAGGCGACGTTCATTCGGCGGATATGAAGAGGAAAGATTTGAAAACGAAGTAGACAGTACATTACTGTGCCCTATTTGTAGCAACGTCTTAAGAGACCCAGTCCAATGCCCGAATGAGCATTATTGCTGCCGCTCGTGTATTGTAAAGCATTTGCACGAAAACTCCGAAACGTGTCCGACGTGTCAACACCATCTGACGGAAGAAACTTTGAGCAAACCACCGAGACTTTTGACGAATATGTTGCAGAACCTGAAGATTCGCTGTGATCACGCCCAGCGCGGTTGTCAAGAATTGATCAAGCTTGAATTTCTTGATCGCCATGTCAAGAGCTGTGGCTATTCACCGACACGTTGTACAAACCCTGGTTGTTCCCAAGTCATCAACCAACACGAGAAAGAACGACATGAGAATGAACTTTGTCGTTTTCGTATGGTTGTTTGTCACGATTGTAAGCAACAAGTGTCATGGAACTCAAGTCGTATTCATCCCTGCTTCATGAGGAAAGAAATGGACGATTTGGCGAGAAAGAGAGAGAACGATACGAGGGAAGTCAAGGATGAAGTAAAGCAAATGAAGCTGACTCAAGAGGAGTTTATTCGGAATCTGATGGACCAAGTTGCCAGACAAAATGATGTCGTTAATGATCTATGCCGCACAGTGAATAACATGAAAGCAGAAATGGACTGTCTTACAAAGGAATCAAACGAGAAGAGTGAATGGTTCGCAGGTAGATCAAAGATCTTCGTTTGTGGAGGACGGGATGATGAATATACCCTTAAATCTGTAGAGTCATACAGCTGGCCCGAGAATTCCTGGACTGTGGAACCAGCAATGAAGGAGGGACGAACAATTCCTTCAGCATTTGTCCACGAGCGGCAAATATATGTCAGTGGCGGATGGACTGGGACCGAGTACACTGACACTATTGAAAGTCTGAATGTTGACGAGGAAAACATAGCATGGATTATGTCTCCTATCAAGATGCCAATTAAGTGTCAAGGACACACGATGGTTTCTCACGAGAACAGTGCGATTTTAACTGGTGGACGTGACAAGGACAATGTTTCAGACGGGATTTACGAAATTAAACTAAATCCTCCATACACCTTCAAATTATTAACCCAGATACCAGAGCCGAGATGCCACCATGGTTGTCAGATAATTGACAAGCAGGTTGTGGTTGTTGGCGGAATGACATCGAAAAAGCTCAAGGACAGTATAAACACTGTGTACGTATATGACCTGAACAATCATAAATGTAAAACCTTACCACCACTGCCTTCTCCTATCACTGATATGGCTAGTGTTAGTTATAAAGGTAATGTAATTTTGATTGGAGGTGTCAATGAGAAAGGTCAAACATTAAACAGTGTAGTAATGTATGATCTGAAAACAGGAAAAATTAAAATGTTACCTTGTCTTAATTATAAAAGAGCTCTAAGTGCAGCAGTTATCACTGGCAATGTTATCGTTGTTATGGGTGGTTATGATTTTGAAACAAAAAGATATCTGAATTCTGTAGAGTGTTTAGATTTGAGTAGCAATGTATGGAAAGAACTGTCGCCAATGAAAGCTAAGCGTGCTTATGGAACTGCAGTTATTAATTTAATTAAACCAATTTTATAGAATAATTTAATAGGAGCAAAAACTGACAAAGTAATGGCATGATTTAGTAAAACTTTCATATCTATTTGTATAATTTAAAATATATACTGAGTAAGATAGATAATGAAAATAGATAAGATATATTAACCATTAATTAGCTTGATCTGTAATAAAATGTATCACTTTAAATCATCTCAGAAAATGTTTTGATATTTTATTGTCTCAAGGGATTGTTAAGAGGATTTTTTCCTATGTCACGTATTTGCGATGAAAAGTGTTCAAAAACCGAAAATCTTTTTGACATACCCCGGTACCTCTCAAAAATTGCTTTGTTTTCGCTTTATTCTCTAGTTTATACAGTTAGCAACCTTTTTGAATGCATTTGTCGGTTGAGAAACATAAAATAATAGGAAAAAATTGTCTAAAACATACTTTTTAAGTTTGGTCTGAGTGGACAAACCTTAACAGGTTCCAGTTGAACCCAACTAAATGTAAAGAAATGATAATAAGTTTCAAAAAGCAGCCGTGTGTTTACACTTCATTAAATGTAAACAACCAATCATTCGAAGTCGTGAATGCAGCAAAACTCCTTGGAGTAACTATTACACAAGATCTCAGGTGGAACACGCACGTCGAGAACATCGTACGGAAAGCTGATAAGCGTATTTATTTGCCAAGACAACTCAAACGAGCTGATGTAGATTCCAAATCGTTAATTAGATTTTACTGTTCTTGTATAAGATCAGTACTCGAGTATGCTTGTCAGGCGTTTCATACTAGTTTACCGCAGTATTTATCAAATGATATAAAGCATATTCAGAGAAGAGCCTTGCGTATCATTTATCAAGATTTGAGTTATACAGGAAACTTAAAAAGAGCAGAACAGGAAACCTTGCATGACAGACGGACCATGCTGTGTGATAAGCTGTTTTCAAATGTTATTACGAACCCACAACATAAATTGGCTGAATTGCTACCAACCAAAAATATAAACTCATATGGCCTGAGAAACAATAGAAAGTTTAACGTTAAACGGACAAAGACAAATAGATTTAATAATAGTTTTATAATACATCAAGCTGCAAAGTTATAGATTTATTGACTATTGTAAATAAGAATAATAATTTTAATGTAAATAACTACTAATTGAATATTGTAATTAACTACTTTTATCACTGTAATTCAGTCCTCGGACTGCAATGGTTGATTTATATTAAACGATTTTTATTATTATTGTTTGCCGATTGAGAAACGCATCGAAAAATAACAATTTTGGATGTATAGTCATAACAGCAAGTGTTATATTACATCAGTTTTGAACGCGTGTTACGTAACATACAAAAAAATGTCCTCTTAATGTATTTCTCATGAAATTGGAAAAAAGCAAATTTATATACATATGCATGAAGGGGCATTCTGTTCAATTAGGGACTGGTCATAATTTATCAGGGGGGTGGGGAGGTGTAATTCAAAATTTTAAGGAATGATATTTTGTGACCCTGCTTTGCCATAACCCGGAAAAATAATACCCCCCCCCTCCCCTCTCTCTCTCTTGCTCGTGTCAGTAAAAATGTACGTACCTACTAGTAAACCCTGCATTCAATAAATTTTCTAATTGCACTTTAAATTTTCTAATTTTCTAGTTGCGCTTTAAATCAAATACTAAAATTTATATTATACCAATACATAGTCATATATAAAACTTTAGTTTTTTCAAACTTTTCATTCTAAGTTTAAAGAATCAATTTTTTTCAATGCAACTCAAACAAAATGTGAGAAGGCATGCATGTATAAAACAATTAATTGAACTAAAACAGCAGACCCCCTCCCCGCCTTCATAAACTGTCTAATATTTTATGAACCCCCCTTTTTCCTGGCTAAAAAATATGTGACCCCCCCCCCACTGTTTCCACCTCCCCACCCCTCCTGCTAAATTATGACCAGTCCCTTACTAGCTGGGTTATATAAACATGGTCTGTGTTTCTGGTTTTGTAGAGGCTTAAAATGGATCAGTAGCAAGCTTTCCCACTATTAAATATTAAAAACATTTTTTGTATAATTTTCCAGGTAATATTTTTAAGCACATTTCATAACAGCGATGGTGCACTTTCAAGTGGTTGCATGTCACTTGGGAATTCTCCTGTTGCTTTGTGCATTCGCATATATGTGCATTCGCATATTCGCATGAAAAATGATCACACATTACAAATAATTGTAATGTGTGATCATTTTTCATTCTGCATGCTGCTGCATTTTTCAAACCTCATTTTGCCTGCAAATACCTCCCTAAAATTGGGCTTCGTGAGCTGTGAATTGTATAAAGAGAGGGACTGGGTACAAGTCCTATGATCACCAAATGCGAAATAGTGTTGAATCTTGTTGGTTTTTTACTGGATTCAAATCAACTTCCATTGATTATAGAGAGATGTATATAAACACTCTATTACAGCGACCACTTTGAAATATTAAGAAAGCTGCGCATTGACAGGAATGGGGCTTCGGTGGTGAAGTGGTTCATAGCGCACTTGCCTTCTACCTCTGAGGCCGCAGGTTCAAGCCTCAGTGAGAACTTTCTCAATATGACTCGAACCCAGTCCTCCTGTGAAAAGAGTAAGTCAACGCTCTGCCGAAAGTCGTGGGTTTTCTCCGGGTACTCCGGTGTCCTCCCACAGGGAAAGTTGACAGAGTGGGTTAGGCAAAAGGGCCCACAGTAATTGGCATATGCTGTTGTGGTGACCCTGCCCTAGTTGGCAAAGTCAAATAAATAAATAAAAAACCTTGAAAATGCGAAGAAAACTTCGACGTTTCCAACAAAGGGCCTTCGCTCAAAACGTCGAAGTTCTGCTTGTATTTTTCAGGTAGTTGCATCCCTATCAATCTGAAGTTTTCTTATTATCGCCACTACCTACACTGACACAGAACCTTTCAAGATTGTACCTTGACATATTCTTGACTAGTTAAAAACCTGGTTTCATATGAATCTTCAGCCTCACATCTGTATGTGCACATGATAGTAAGCTCTCGCTTCGCTGAACATAAGCAGTGAACATGCTACAATACAATGGCAAGGCAGTTTTAAGCTATTTCTCACGCAATGTGAAACAAAAAATGAAAAAATGAATATATTCATCAGGGGGCATTCTATTCAATTGCTGTGGTATAAAATTTGCTTGTGTTTCCTCGATCAGATATAGCGAGATAGCTATAGACAGTCTATTAGACTAGCGTTTGGTGACTAAACTTGTATTATTTTAGCACTATACTTGTTTGGTAAAAGCTAGAGAACATAGTTTAAGAGGGATGCCATTATAATTGAAAATAACAAGTTTCCCAGAACAGAATTTCCAAGTAATGAGGAAATCATACTTTGCCTTTGGTTCAAATATTTGCTGACTAGATAAGGCATCGTAGCCCATTTTTAGGCATGACTGTTTTCCAATAGGCCATTAGAATAACACATTATGATTTAGTGTCTGTTCTGTCAAAAACACTGACATTTTGTGGAAACGTTGTATTATTTAACCATTTATATGCACTCTTTTCTTTAATTGAACTTTATTTGTGTTAAAATGATGTATTATAAATCACAAAGTTTATAGCTAATGCTTCGTTGCATGATTTAATTAATTATCTTTCTAACAAAATATCAATGTTTATTACCAGAACTGAAACTAT
The DNA here is from genome assembly GCA_902702795.2 of Paramuricea clavata. Classification (NCBI taxonomy): domain Eukaryota; kingdom Metazoa; phylum Cnidaria; class Anthozoa; order Malacalcyonacea; family Plexauridae; genus Paramuricea; species Paramuricea clavata. The sequence continues at coordinate 43,645 of CACRXK020000513.1, forward strand.
GATATGATTTAGTGTCTGATCTGTCATAAACACCAACATTTGGTGAAAAAGTTGTATTATTTTAATACTATACTCGTTGGTAAGCTTGGAACATAATTTGAAGGGAGATGAAAGTGTATTAATATAACAAGCTTCCTAGAACGGAATTTCCAAGTAATATTTTAACACATTTTATGCATATTTTCTTCAATTAAAGTTTGATTGCGCTAAAATGATCTCTTAGGACTCACAAAAGAACGCAGTTTAATGTCGCTATTATCTGAAGTGGTCTTGTGATTTAACCACACATCATGACGTTTTCATTATGAGCAAGTAAACCACAAGACAAGGTCTTTAAAATCTGTCTTTCAAACAAACATATCAAAAGCGTAGTAAAAGCGAACGTTTTCTCAAGTCTGTTTCGAAGAGAAATGGCGAGGCGACGTTCATTCGGCGGATATGAAGAGGAAAGATTTGAAAACGGAGTAGACAGTACATTACTGTGCCCTATTTGTAGTAACGTCTTAAAAGACCCAGTCCAATGCCCAAATGAGCATTATTGCTGCCGCTCGTGTATTGTAAAGCATTTACACGAAAACTCCGAAACGTGTCCGGCGTGTCAACACCATCTGACGGAAGAAACTTTGAGCAAACCACCGAGACTTTTGACGAGTATGTTGCAGAACCTCAAGATTCGCTGTGATCACGCCGAGCGCGGTTGTCAAGAATTGATCAAGCTTGAATTTCGTGATCACCATGTCAAGAGCTGTGGCTATTCACCCACACGTTGTACAAACCCTGGCTGTTCTCAAGTCATCGACCAACACGAGAAAGAACGACATGAGAATGAACTTTGTCGTTTTCGTTTGATTGTTTGTGACGATTGTAAGCAACAAATGTTACGCAAGTCAAGTCGTGTTCATCCCTGCTTCATGAGGAAAGAAATGGACGTTGTTCAAACTGATGTGAACGTTGTTCAGACTGATACGAGGGAAGTCAAGGATGAAGTAAAGCAAGTGAAGCTGACTCAAGAGGAGTTTATTCGGAATCTGATGGACCAAGTCGCCAGACAAAATGATGTCGTTAATGATCTATGCCACAGATTGAATACCGTGACAGCAGAAATGAAATGGAATGTAAAGGAAGCAAGCGAACGATGTGATTTGTTCACAGGTAGATCAAAGATTTTCGTTTGTGGAGGACAGGATGATAAAAACAACTTTAGGTCCGTAGAGTCATACAGCTGGCCTGAGAATTCCTGGACTGTGGAACCAGCAATGAGAGTGGGACGATCAAGGCCTTCAGCATTTGTCCACGAGCGGCAAATATATGTCAGTGGCGGATGGACTGGGACCGAGTGCACTGACACTTTTGAAAGCATGAATGTTGACGAGGAAAACATAGCATGGATTCAGTCTCTTCTCAAGATGCCAATTAAGTGTCGTGGACACGCAATGGTTTCTCACGAGAACAGTGCGATTTTAACTGGTGGACGTGACGGTGACAATGTTTCAGACGGGATTTACGAAATTAAACTAAATCCTCCATACACCTCCAAATTATTAACCCGGATGCCAGAACCAAGACGTAACCATGGTTGTCATATTATTGACAACCAGGTTGTGGTTGTTGGCGGACAGACATCAAAATACCTCAAGGACACTAAAAACACTGTGTACGTATATGACCTGAACAATAATGAATGTAAAACCTTACCACCACTGCCTTCTCCTATCGTGGAGATGGCTAGTGTTAGTTATAAAGGTAATGTCATTTTGATCGGAGGTGTTAATGAGAAAGGTCAAACATTAAACAGTGTAGTAATGTATGATATGAAAACAGGAGAAATTAAAATGTTGCCTTGTCTTAATCATAAAAGAGCGGCAAGTGCAGCAGTTATCACTGGCAATGTTATCATTGTTATGGGTGGACATGATTATGAAACTAAAAAATATCTTAATTCTGTAGAGTGTTTAGATTTAAGTAGCAATGTATGGAGAGAACTGTCACCAATGAAAACTAAGCGAGGTTATCCAACTGCAGTTATTAAACCAATTTCATAGAATATATTTAATAGGAGCAAGAACTGATAAAGTAATGGCTGATTTAGTAAAACTTTCATATCTATTTGTATAATTTAGAATGTATACTGAGTAAGATATATTAATCATTAATTGTTATAGTGTAGCTTAATCTGTAATAAAATACATCACTTTAAATCATCTCAGAAAATCTTTTGATCTTTTATTGTCTCTCTAATTTCTCATGAAATTGAAAAAAAGCTAATTTATATACATGAGGGGGCACTCTAATTACCAGCTGGGTTATAAACGTGGTTTGTGTTTCTGGTTTTGTAGAGGCTTAAAATGAATCAGATTATCGAATGCCTAGTGGAAACAGCGAACGAGTTTGCCTCAATGCCTTATATTTAACAAAATTTGTCCATATTATTTATCAAAATGAAACTGCGAGCCAAACGAGTCTTACGTCAATGCCCTGTAGTGAACACTCTCCGGTGTCAAGAATTTGGAAGATTAACAAAAAAAAGGTTTCACATTTAAATAGTGCTTTGCAAGGAGAAAAATAGCAAGATGTCCCACTATTAAAAACATTTTATGCACATTTTGCAAGTAATATTTAAGCAAATTTCATGGCAGCGATGGTACCTTTTACTCAAACTGATATTCTCCCACAACACAAATTGTTTTTGTGTGGATATTCTGTGGTTAAACCAAACTGTGTGCTATATCATTAACTGTACACAGGATTGGAATTGAACTATATACTTCACTCATGACCTTCAAAACATTCTCTACTACGCTACGCGTCGTGTTTTATATCTGATAAAACACTCCTACGCGTGCTTTAAATAGTACTTAAATTTTCTCAGCAGGAGGAGGAGGGGGACAGTTGCCCCTGCTGCCCTCTGCGCTGTGTACAGCCCTGTTAGATGTGTATTATGTCCGACTTTTTTAATCATCTTCATTATTCAGTTCCTTTCAAGAAAATACAAAATGAGAATCAAGTTTTTTCGCAGATACATGTACGCGTCGCGTGCCTATTTTTTGTAATGTGTGATCACTTCCATTCTGCATGCTGCTGCATTTTTTTAAACCTCATTTTGCCTGCAAATACCTCCCTAAAATTGGGCTTCGTGAGCTGTGAATTGTATGAAGAGAAGGACTGGGTACAAGTCCTAAAGCTTTATGATCACCAAATGTGAAATAGTGTGGAATCTTGTGGGGTTTTTGCAGGATTCAAATCAACTTTCACCGATTATAGAGAGATGTATATAAACACTCTATTACAGCGGCCACTTTGAAATATTAAGAAAGCTGCTGATTGACAGGAATGTACCCTGGTTGCCAGAGGTTCTCTATCTTTCACCTTATTCCCGCTCGTATATTTATTTTACACGAGGCGAAGAGAACCTTTGGTGGCACGCGATACAAATCTCTCTTCCATGCTGACGTTGTCGTTTGAGAACTTGCAAAACCGGTTTTATATTTTGTGACGTTTTTAAACTTCCGGGTTTGTCATACTACAAAAATAGCTCTCTTCAGACAGCCTTGTGTAAAATACTGAAAATAAGCAACCGAAACATGTAGATTATTCATTAGAAACATCAAACATGTAGATTATTCTCACAACGCACAAAGAAAAAAGCAACCTTACTGATTGTGGAATGCCGTTTGTATTAGGTCTATTTATAGCAAACGTATAAAGTCAAAAGTGAAAGAATATAAACATATAAATATTTATATATACGTGTGCAACGTTACCAGTATGGTTGTCCTTAACAAACAACTGAAAAATATTGGCAAAATAAGTCATATTAATAACTATTAAAGTCAAAGAATTGCCAAAATTTAAAACCTTGAACGATATAAAGCAAGTGACCGACACTTTATATTTTACAAATATTACTACTGTAATAGAGTGAACATGTCATGCCGTCGACTCAAGTCATGCCGCGATGGCACTGCAGCTCTTCTCCAGCGCAGAAAGTCTTTTTATAGTGGAACAAACTAACTTAAACTCAATCTTCGTATTATTTCTGTAATTTTGTTTACATCATGTCTTTGAGATTTATAAACAGGTTTTTTTGTCTAGCCAATCACATCACTTCATGTGACTGCTAATTATAACTAACCAATCATGTGCTTGGTACACATTTACCAAAGGAAGAGAGATTTGTATTGCGTGCCACCAGAGGTTCTCTTCGCCTCGCGTAAAATAAATACGAGTGGGAATAAGGCGAAAGATACAGAACCTCTGGCAACCAGGGTAACAGGAATGGGGCTTCGGTGGTGAAGTGGTTAGCGCACTTGCCTTTCACCTCTAAGGCCGCAGGTTCAAACCTCAGTGAGAACTTTCTCAATGCGACTCGAACCCAGTCCTCATATGAAAAGAGTAAAAGTCAACGCTCTGCCGAAAATCGTGGGTTTCTTCCGGGTACTCCGGTTTCCTCCCACAGGGAAAGTTGACAGGGTGGGTTAGGCAAAAGGGCCCACAGTAATTAGCATATGCTGTTGTGGTAACCCTGCCCTAGTTGGCAAAGCTAAACAAATGAATAAAAAACCTTGAAAATGCGAAGAAAACTTCGACGTTTCCAACAAAGGGCCTTCCCTCGAAACGTCGAAGTTCTCCTTGTATTTTTCAGGTAGTTGTATCCCTATCAATCTGAAGTTTTCTTATTATCGCCACTACCTACACTGACACAGAACCTTTCAAGATTTTACCTTGACATATTCTTGACAAGTTAGAAACCTGGTTTCATATGAATCTTCAGCCTCACATCTATATGTGTATATGTATGCATATCAATATGATAGTAAGCTCTCGCTTCAGTGAACATAAGCAGTGAACATGTTACAGTACAATGGCAAGGCAGTTTTAAGCTATTTCTCACGCAATGTGAAACAAAAAATTTAAAAAAAATTAATATATTCATCAGGGGGATTCTGTTCAATTTCTGTGGTATAAAAATTGCTTGTGTTTCCTCGATCAGATATAGCGAGATTAACCGTGTAGTGAGATCCATCAATTAGTCGAAATTCCAAGTAAGAATTAAAAACATTTTATGCATACTTCCCTTCCAATTAACTTTGAATGCGCTAAAAGGGTGTATTATATTCTACAACAAAACACAGTTTGATATCGATGCTACATGCAGGCACCATTTAATTATGTATCTAAAAATATGTGTCAATGTTTATCATTAGAATTGAAGTTTTAATGAATAATTTAATGTCTGGCTTGTCCAAAACACTAGCGTTTGGTGACTAAAGTTGTATTGTTTTAACCCTTTACTTGTTTAAAAGCTAGAGAACATAGTTTAAGAGGGATGCAATTATAATTGAAAATAACAAGTTTCCCAGAACAGAATTTCCAAGTAATGAGGAAATCATACTTTGGGAGAAATATTTGCTGATTAACTATATAGAGGGCTGATCTCTAAACCTGCACTAGATAAGGCATCATAGTACATTTTTAGGCATGACTGTTTTCCAATAGACCATTGCAATAATAACACATTATATTATGTCTTGAAGAAGAACACAGTTTGATATGAATGCTTGGTTGCATGCTTGTTCGAAGTGAAGCTGGTATGATTTAGTGTCTGTTCTTTAAAAACACTGACATTTTGTGGAAACGTTGTATTATTTAACCATTTTATATGCATACTTTTTTAATTGAACTTTATTAGTGTTAAAATGATGTATTATAAATCACAAAAGAACATAGCTTCATGTCTATAGCTATGCTTCGTTGCATGATTTAATCATCTTTCTTACAAAATATCAATGTTTGTTATCAAAAGTGAAATTATGATATGATTTGGTTTCTGATCTGTCAAAAACACGAGCATTTATTTGGTGGAAACGTTGTATTACTTTAATACTATACTTGTTTGAAAGTTTGGAATATAATTTGAAGAGAGATGAAATTATATTAATATAACAAGCTTTCCAGAACAGAATTTCCTAGTAATATTTTAACACATTTTATGCATATTTTCTTTAATTAAAGATTGGTTGCATGCGCTAAAATGATCTCTTAGGACTCACAAAAGAACACAGTTTAATGTCGCTATTATCTGAAGTGGTCTTGTGATTTAACGACACATCATCACGTTTTCATTATGAGCAAATAAACCACAAGACAAGGTCTTTAAAATCTGTCTTTCAAACAAACATATCAAAAGCGTAGGAACAAAAGCAAACATTTTTTCCAGTCTGTTTCGAAGAGAAATGGCGAGGAGACGTTCATTCGGCGGATATGAAGAGGACAGGTTTGAAAACGAAGTAGACAGTGCATTACTGTGCCCTATTTGTAGTAACGTCTTAAAAGACCCAGTCCAATGCCCAAATGAGCATTATTGCTGCCGCTCGTGTATTGTAAAGCATTTGCACGAAAACTCCGAAACGTGTCCGACGTGTCAACACCATCTGACGGAAGAAACTTCGAGCAAACCACCGAGACTTTTGACGAATATGTTGCAGAACCTCAAGATTCGCTGTGATCACGCCCAGCGCGGTTGTCGAGAATTGATCAAGCTTGAATTTCTTGATCGCCATGTCAAGAGCTGTGGCTATTCACCAACACGTTGTACAAACTCTGGCTGTTCTCAAGTCATCAACCAACACGAGAAAGAACGACATGAGAATGAACTTTGTCGTTTTCGTTTGATTGTTTGTGACGATTGTAAGCAACCAATGTCATGGAACTCAAGTCGTGTTCATCCATGCTTCATGAGGAAAGAAATGGACAATCTGATGGACCAAGTTGCCAGACAAAATGATGTCGTTGATGATCTATGCCACAGATTGAATAACATGAAAGCAGAAATGGAATGTCTTACAAAGGAATCAAACGAGAAGAGTGAATGGTTCGCAGGTAGATCAAAGATCTTCGTTTGTGGAGGACGGGATGATGAATACGCCCTTAATTCCGTAGAGTCATACAGCTGGCCCGAGAATTCCTGGACTGTGGAACCAGCAATGAAGCAGGCACGATCAAACCCTTCAGCATTTGTCCACGAGCGGCAAATGTATGCCAGTGGCGGACGGACTGTGACCAAGGCCACTGACAGCATTGAAAGAATGAATGTTGACGAGGAAAACATAGCATGGATTCAGTCTCCTCTCAAAATGCTAATTAAGTGTGATGGACACAAAATTGTTTGTCACGAGAACAGTGCGATTTTAACTGGTGGAATTGACGACGACAATGTTTCAGACGGGATTTACGAAATTAAACTAAATCCTCCATACACCTCCAAATTATTAACCCAGATGCCAGAGTCAAGATGCGGCCATGGTTGTCATATTATTGACAACCAGGTTGTGGTTGTTGGCGGAAGGACATCAGAATACATCAGGCACGCTAAAAACACTGTGTACGCATATGACATGAACAATAATGAATGTAAAACCTTACCACCACTGCCATTTGCAATTACTGATATGGCTAGTGTTAGTTATAAAGGTAATGTAATATTGATCGGAGGTGTCAATGAGAAAGTTGAAACATTAAACAGTGTAGTAATGTATGATGTGAAAACAGGAAAAATTAAAATGTTGCCTTGTCTTAATCATAAAAGATCAGCATGTGCAGCAGTTATCACTGGCAATGTTATCATTGTTATGGGTGGATATGATTATGAAACTAACACATGTCTCAGTTCTGTAGAGTGTTTAGATTTAAGTAGCAATGTATGGAGAGAACTGTCACCAATGAAAACTAAGCGAGGTTATCCAACTGCAGTTATTAAACTAATTTCATAGAATATATTTAATAGGAGCAAAAACTGACAAAGTAATGGCATGATTTAGTAAAACTTTCATATCTATTTGCATAATTTAGAATGTATACTGAGTAAGATAATTAATCGATGTAGATAAGATATATTAACCATTAATTTTTATAATGTAGCTTAATCTGTAATAAATTGCATCACTTCAAATCATCTCAGAAAATCTTTTGATCTTTTATTGTCTCAAGGAATTGTAAATGTATTTTTCATGAAATTGGAAAAAAGCAAATTTATATACATGAGGGAGCACTCTAATTACCAGCTGGTTTAAAAACGTGGTTTGTGTTTCTGGTTTTGTAGAGGCTTAAAATGAATCAGATTATCGAATCATTCGAATGCCTAGTGGAAACAGCAAACGAGTTTGCCTCAAAATGCCTTATATTTAACAAAATTTGTCCATATTATTTATCAAAATGAACCTGCGAGCCAAACGAGTCTTACGTGAATATCTTGTAGTGAACACTCTCTGGGTTCAAGAATTTGGAACATTGCTTGTATATTAACAAAGGAAATAGTTTTTATACTCAATATTTTTGTTGTAAGAACCATATTGCGACATTCCTCAAATCGAAGTTCCAAATGATAATTGGAAAAAACAATGGTTTCCCTTCAATTAACTTTGAATGCCCTAAATATGTGTACTATTTACGCTGTCACGGATATACAAACTCGAGCTGAAAGATTGTGAAACGTCTTGAAGAGAACATTTGTATTCTTTAACAATTTAAAATAAATGAATGATGTTTGGCGAGAAAATTGAACTTATAGTTTATGTAAATCAGCATGATTCTGTATCAGATATACAAACTCCTTCACGCTCATCATTTCTTTTGTGTTTCATTTTTATGAATTATTATTGAGTTTTGCAATTATCTATTCTTCAACAAACCACAGTTTGATATCGATGCTGCATGGCACCATTTAATTATGTATCTAAAAATATGTGACAATGTCTGTGTTGATCTGTGAATTATTTTGTGTCTGCCTTGAAAAATATAAAGAAAACCCTTCGCTCGAAACGTCGAAATTCTCCTTATATTTTTTTACTAAGTTGCATCCTTGTTTAAAGTATTTTTTAACGTATTGAATAGGTTAGAACCCATATATGAATTGGTTAAATGTGAATTTTATGTAAATTCTTTTGTAGACTGATGTGACAATAAGTTATGTAAAACTACATGCAGATCCGAAACTAGGCAAGACACTGGACATAGGTATGTACCATGAAAATATAGTAGCAATGGACTATTCCTCGATTAATTTTGTTTCCAAAGGATCTGTAGTGCTATTTTTATTGAACTTCCAAAATTCACTTGTTATGTAATTTTTAGTTTTAAAGAAAATGAAACATCGTGTGGTGGAACACATGAGTTCAGGCACAGCTGACGCTCTCGGCTTAAGCAGAGCTATTCTCTGTAACGGTAATATATAGATGTGATCTTTATCTTGAATTGATCACAAATGGTGTTTCAAACATGATTGTGTCTAACATAAGTTGCATATTTTTGTGATCTAGATGGCTTGATCAAAAAGTTGGAGGAATTACAGCAAAATGCATTGCTTTATAAAGGTAACATTCTGAGGGTGATTGTTAGTTACGTGGTCGAACTATGTTCATACGACTTTAGAAAAATGGATGATATTTTGATGGATTTGTTAAGAGTACTATTAATAAGGATAATATAAGGCTAAGTGTAGAACTTTTGTCTTTATACATGGCTATTACGAAGCTTATGATACGTCATTCTTCGAATTTGATATACCCTTGTCCTTGATACGATAGCAAAAAACAACAACGACAACAACAACAACAACAACAACAACAACAACAACAACAACAACAACAACAACAACAACAACAACAACAACAACAACAACAACAACAACAACAACAACAACAACAACAACAACAACAACAACAACAACAACAACAACAACAACAACAACAACAACAACAACAACAACAACAACAACAACAACAACAACAACAACAACAACAACAACAACGACAACAGCAACAACCTGCTGTACTTTGATTTCAGTTGTAGAAGTATAAAACAAGCACATATACAATATAACAAAATATTGCTTAACATTTTTTCCAGGTCTCTTTGACCACACAAAACGCTATCTTCAAAGTTTTTACCAACTGGCACAAACACACAAAGGTCTGTTGGGTTTTTTTCTTTAAATTTAACAACCTTGTGACCAATTCCTTTTAGTGAAGTAAAATTTTGATATTTTCAGAACTGGGTGATATTTTCAGCTCTATTGGAGTAAGGGAATTGCAACCAAACGCGAATGAAGCATTCAGTATATTTTCTACAGCACACAGGTAGATACATTGCAATACATAGAGCTAACTTGAAATACACACGTGCGAGTTGTAACAAACCTGCAGCAGACTTGTAGCAATGCTGTTCCAACAACTTGTCAACAGCATGCATGTATTCGCACTGCTTGTTCCCAGCTTGTTGACAAGTTGTCAACGGCTTGTTGACAACTTGATACAATGTTGTTGAGCTCAACACACTTGTTACAAGTTGTTCCAACAACTTGCTATCGTCCTGCAATTCAACAAGTTTCTCAACAAGTTGTGTGACAATTTTGTAGCAACTTAATAAAATGACAACATTGCTACAGCTTGTTGACAAATTGCGAGATTTTTCCCTGTATAATGGACCTATACCGCGCTAACAGTGTCTGTCATGCACCTGTGCATTTCGAGGTAGATTTATGACCACATCTTTATCAGCTGTACTAGCCTGTAGGTTAAATATCTGTCATACAGTATGATTAAATTATCGTCGCATTCTGTTTCAGATCATTTGAAAAGATTGGTATGGATTTTCTGAAGAAAGTGAAACCAATGCTGAGTGATTTAAACACTTATCTATCAAAGGTAGGAACTCCATTCTTCGTTTTCTTTTATATGTACGTTTTATTGTAGAAAATTGAATGAAAAGTCAACGACTCATCGTGTTTTTTAATCAACCACGAAAATAAAAGAAAAGAAAAGAGAAGGACAGTACGAATTAGCTGATGCTATATTGTGTAATAGTTAACATTGTTTCTTCTTTTGTCAGGCAATTCCAGACACCCAGCTGACCATAAAAAGATATGCAGATGCCAAGTTTGAATATCTTGTAAGAATATTGCAGTATTATAATATATACCCTAGAAGACGAGTGTCTTAAGTTGGCCCTGATTCTCTTTTATTCGTCGTTCCCGTAGTGGAAAGCCCCGGTGAAACAAAGATGAACGTTGGTAGTCATGCATTGTTAACGCTGATTTCCACCACATTTTTTCGTAAAGCTGTCGCAATCTGCTTACAAATTGTCTGCGAAAAGGTTTATTACCCCAGATTATGAATATTGTCACATGCGTCCTTAATTTTAAATCTTTGTGTTCTAGTCTTATTGTTTAAAAGTGAAAGAACTCGACGACGAAGAATATGCGTATGCTGTGAGTACATTTCTTTTCAAGCACGATCATTTCACGAACGTCATGATTCTATATGTTCCAATTACAACAACTCATATCCTCGGATTGAATGCCTTTCATTTCATCATTTATTGAAAACGTAAAAATTTAGTGAATTTCAAGGAGTACTCACGTAAAAACGCACAAGTTGTAAAAAACCTGCAGCAGACTTGTAGCAATGTTGTTCCAACAACTTGTCAACGGGATGTGTTCGCACTGCTTGTTCCCAGCTTGTTGACAACTTGCTACAAGGTTGTTGAGCTCAACAGACTTGTTACAAGTTGTTTCAACAACTTGTTATCGTCCTGCAATTCAACAATTTCTCAACAAGTTGTGAGTGACAACCTTGTAGCAACTTGATAAAATAACAGCATTGTTACAACTTGTTGACAAGCTTGCTACAAGCCTGTTGCGAACACATCTTGTTGGCAAGTTGTAAGATTTTTACATGTGTATACCAGGTGCACACTCTCGCAGATGCGTATAGACTACCTAAGTTTATAATTTGTTTTATTTTTAGGCATTACACGAAGCTTTGTACCGTGTCGAGACTGGAAATTACGATTACAGGTAAATGTTTTTCTAACATTTTGTTGTTTTCGTATCACCAAGAGAGTTTCTTTAGCAAAGTGAACGTTTTTATTTGCCAGACTTGTCTTACGATGTCGACAGCTCGCAAGAGAGAAATTTGCTCGACTTCGATCTGACGTTCTTGTCAAACTTGAATTACTGGACAATAAACATGGTGAGTGGTGTGTCAGCTTTGGAAGATGAAATAATGAAATTGGGAAATTCGTTAAACCTGCATCCTCATTCTGTAGCTAAACCCCCGGTCAAACGAAAACAAGAGTTGCATGAGAGTTGAGATGTGGGAGTTTGCATGAGAGTTTTCTGAACTCTCGTGTCCCGGTCAAACGAGATCAAGAGTTGCATGAGAGTTGAGAAGTGAGAGTTTGCATGATAGTTCTCTCAACTCTTGTGTCCTGGTCAAACGAGAACAAGAGTTGCATGAGAGTTGATGAGACGAAAGTTAATATTCGTGTTTGTTGTTCCTACTTTCAGTTCAAGATATCGTGTTTCAACTGCAACGTCTTGTTCAAGCCATGTCGAAATATCATCAAGAATGTTATAGTGAATTAAAGCAAGCTGATGTCTTTCCCATTGAGGTTGATCTCACGAAAGGTATTCTGGGTAGTGCCTTACAATGACGTCATATACTAGTCAGATAGTTCGCCATGACGTGTGATGCGTCTGTTTACCACATATTGGACAGATTCATACTTATTCTCATCCGTCAAGATATCGATATATAGAGCTCACACTCCCTTCTGCGTGGCAGGCGGTATTTCTACAGGCAGCGAAAAGTAGGGAGGCAAAGGAAATACCGTAAAAACCGCCTGCCGCGCAGGCTAACTCACGTCTAAAGGGCAATTTCCACTTAGGAAATTTTTTTGTAAAATGTGATTGGCCGATACAAATTTAACGTAGGAAAAATTTTTGAGGTTGAAAATTTTCAAGTTTTCATGACGTTGATATTTTTAGAAATTTTTCTTTATGTGGAAATTTTTCTAAATGGGCCTTTACAGACAAGTTATTTATTTATTAATAAGCCTGTTCTCCACTTCAGATGATGTGGGCGTTATAGACCTCTTGTTGCTACCTGAGTAAGATTCTCGCTTTCTCTTTTTTCATGTTAGCAGATACAATATTTATACTTGCAAACGGGTGTGTCTGTTAGATGAATTATCGATATAGTTACAGATTATTATGCAATGATTCATCAGTTCGCTGAGGTACACAGACGAATTATCGGGGCAGCAAAAGAAAAAACTAGAATAAGATAGCCATAAAAGAATGGAAAACCAAAATTTTTGGTCTGTTGTAAGTAATCTTTAATAACAATAATTATAATCTTATATATATACATTTCACTACACGAAATAAAATAGACTTATTATAGAAATTAAATTAATTCTGAGATGGGTTTGATATAAATGCTATTTCGTCACTTCCAAGCGTCTTCGTGGGACGTGTAGGGTCATCCTGGGGGACATGTAGGGATAGCCTGGGATATTATTTGAGCGATGTTCGCTATCATGTTGGAACTGGCTCAATGGACAATATTGAACCAAAGACAAAATGTTGCATGACGGGAAATTTTGATAGCACCTATGAGAGTGAAAATATGTACTAGTTAAAACCCGATACAACACGCCCGCTCATGTTGTAAATAGTGCATAAAGTATTACTGACCTCTGCTTTGTACATCTTTAACAAACCACTATTGACTTTAGTCCATGTTGGCACACTACTGATTCCCCATAGAGTGTTCGAGTGTTCAAAAAATGGTCCAGTTTTTACCTAGTAAGGGTTACAGGCAACGCATATTAGGATTATTATTAGGGTTGAGAGGGATTCAACGACCTGTAAAATACACGTTAAGGTTCATATACACCGGACGCGATTCGATTTTAGTTTTTGAAAGTTAATAAAACAGCCAATGAGAGCAAATTTTAAAAGATGTGTAGACCAAATAACTCAAAATGTTATAACGGATTAAGTTATCGTTGAGTGAAAATCGAAAAATCGCGTCGCGTTGTCGAATCGCGTCCGGTGTGTCTGGATCTTAAGGTCCATAAAGACCGGACGCGATTTGGCAACGCGAATTTTCAATTTTCAATTACATTTAACTTCAATATTTTTCTATGTTTTTCAAATATTCGTAACACTTAAGCAATTTTACCTATTTGGTCAGCATATCTTGTAAAATAAAATATCCGTTGACAGTTTTATTTGTTTCTAAAAACTGAAAATTTGCGCCGCGTTGTCGAATCGCGTCCGGTGTGTCTGGGCCTTAAAACCCTTCGTCTGGACTAACTTGTATTTTGCAGGCAGTTGAATCCTTCTCAGTCCGCAGCTTTCTCGAGTTATTGTCATGCACTACCTACGTTGACACAGACAGTTCCAGTATTTAATGAATATTAGTGTATGTTTACATGAGATAAGATGATGAAGATGTATATAAAGCGCTGGAAGGAAAACAACAAAGATTAAGAAGACATTGGAGAAAGAAAATGCAAGAGAGAATATGGTGGGATCCTAGAAGGTAAATTATCATGGAATAATAATCTCATTTAGTTCGAGACAAATATCGTGTGTACCGGTTTTCGGTATAAACGAACACGTTCATATTCTCATCTAAATATTTAGAGAATTTAAGGCTGTGGAGGTTTTTTTTGTACAAAGTTTCTGTGATCACATTTGCATAGGTAAATTGTATGTTGTGAAGGATTTGTGAGAAATGTTTGGGCAATGGACCATTTGCATTATAGACTAAATTTTGATCTAGACAAAATTTCATCACAGCTTGAAAGAGCATCACAAAATTAGTAATATTCCAGAGTTTCGTTGCGAAATGTTGTAAAATGCGGATAATATAGCCATGCGAAGTTTGCCGTTTTTCAGTCATTTTGTATTGCGCACGGGAAATTGACCGCCCAATCGGGTGTTGGGGCATCAATTTCCCATTTGTAATAGACAATGACTGAAAATTGGAAATTTCGCAAGGCTATATTATCCGTATTTTACAACATTTCGCAACGAAACTCTGGAATATGACTAATTTTGTGATGCTCTTTCAAGCTGTGATGAAATTTTTGTCTAGATCAAAATTTAGTCTATAATGCAAATGGTCCATTGAGGGAACTGACTCGGTATTAAACATTAAGTCAGTTCCCTCAAATCTTTCAAAACTTACAATTTACCCATGCAAAATTCCTACTGTGATCACAGAAACTTTGATAGTGTAAACAAGACTTCAGTGATGTCCATGAGCTTACCTGGTGAATGTTGTTAATACAATCAAAGAAAAGATATTCTTTTTTATTCGCGTTACAAACTTTGGCGTCTGGGATTGAACTTGGTCTCAACATGTAGTTATCATCTAAATAGAGAATGAATAAAATTAAACCAGTTAGGTGTGTTTCACTAAGTGTAACACTAGCGCATGGTGATCCACTCTAAAACAAAAGACGGTGTCTTTGACTCTGTGTTTTAACCTTGAGTTATTTCCCTCAAACATTTCTTAGAATTTACCAATGCAAAATTGCTACTGTGATCACAGAAACTTTGATAGTGTAAACCAGACTTTACAGAAACCATGTAGAGTGATATTAGAAAACTACGACATGCCCCCCCCCCCTCACCTGTCAATTGTGCACTTCCCCAGAAGAAAGGTAAAAAGTTAAAATCATCCAGACCCCACACTCCATGGCTGCCTGCTGGTTCCATACGATACACGCTTTGAAGACGACGCATTAAATCTAAATATCTAAAACACGAACAGCAGTTTTTGGTTGGGTGTTTTTGCTATGTAGACAGCTTGTCAGCAAGTTCTGAAAACTCTGCAAGTTGTCAATGTTGTAACAACTTGTCAACAAGTTGGGAACAACGGCTGTGGCTTGTCAGCACTTGTAGTGTGGTGGTCAGCACGCTTGTCTTTCAAGCCGGGAGAGCCGGGTTCAATCCTTGCTCGGACCTCTACTCAAGCTCTTAAAATAATTGAGGAGAAAGAGCTATCTTTACATTGACATCAGTAAATGGTTAGACTTTCGCGTCTTCTCAGATAAGGACGTTAAATCGTAGGTACCTCGAGCCCCTATTAATTGGGCAATTAGCTTAGTGGTGGGAAATCCACTCACCATGCAACGAGTGAGAAATTCAATGAACTCAGTGAACTCAGTGAACTTGCCTTTTAAAAATTGTGAAAACTGTCGCGATGTAGTCAGTTTCGTGTAGAACTTTCAATTTAAACAGACAACATAGAAATGCGGCAAACGACGCCTCGTGACCTGCGAAAAACGTAAAAAATTCAAGAACTTGTTTTAATTAAGCGCAGATGTAATACAAACGTTATAACATTTTCATTATATTTCCTCTATGTAATGGTCAAGTCTAATAAAATTGAGATTTGAATGCAGCATATATTACCTGAGCCATAATCAATCCTTGTTTTATTACCGAATCCATCTGATAAAGATTAAACAAATACTGAGTCTTATTTTAATACTGAGTTTGAGATTTTAAATTTCTCATAAGTTACCGTAATGCATTATAGACCTTTAAAGTATGCTTGTAACTCAATTATTGCATCTGGTCTGTCGCTTGGTAGTAAATCCTTTAAAATAACTTCACTCCCCTGAAAATACAGTAGATATCTTTCAGTTGTGGACAGCTGGACGACCAACCTATCTGCCAACCAACAGATCACTGGCTTGCAAGCCTACCTACCATCCATCGACTGACTGATAAGCCAACCCTGGCAGGCCTACCAACTATCTAGACTTGGTTCAAGTCCGTCTCTCAAGGGGTTGAATAGCGATGCACGTGAGAGACAGACTTGGGAACCATCCAACCAACAGATGATTGATGACCAACCAGCAGTTTACTGGCTGGCAGGACTACCAACCATCCAACCCACTGACAGCAGACTGACAAACCAACCCACCTACCAACCAACAGCTCACTGGCTGGCAGGCCTTCCAACCAACACACCTACCGATGACCGACAGTTGGCTGACTTACCGGGCAGGCTGGCAGACTAACTAACTGACCGACCAATTAACCCATCCAACCATGAAACAATTAACTCAAAAGAAAATTGTAATTCATAAATTTCATAAAAATAGATGCACCATGTGTACATCTAAATATTAAATTAAACCATATTCGCACAAAACATACTTGCATAACCTACTGTTTCTAGTTTAGTAAACCAGTCTCGATAAGCTGTGTTCCCAAACCTAACTGGCTGATCAACAGCTGGATTCTCATCAATCCACTTATCCAAAAGTTCAAGCAAATCAATGACTTTTTCACAGTTCTAAATAATAGGATGAAAAATTACAACAGATAACGATAGACAACATACAATATCCTGAAACAGTAAATACTGTACTTGAAATTAAAAGCACCTTTTGTTCTAAACTTCACTACATTATTAGCCAGTACCTCAGACCTGACATAATCACATTGCATTGGTTTTCCTTTGACAGCATTATTTAATGCCATTATGAAGCCAACAAACTCATGATAAGCCTTGGAAAAAAAAATAACATTGATTTGTCTGCAAGTCTTTTAAGTGGCAATGTGCTCTGATGCACCCTGCTTTATTATTTTACTCTATCTAATGTCACTGTTAACCTTTTTAGTGGCATTGTGCCCAGATGCATTCTACTTTATTATTTTACTCTGTCTAACACCAGATGATTTTACTTGTCAGGGGGAGAGTGCCGCCACTCAATGGGTTAAGGTTCTTTCATATTTTATAATTATCCTGTAGATAAAATTTTCATCGTCAGTCTAGCTGCCAAAATTACCATGCATCATTTGGCAACACATGCCAGGATCCTACCTATACACATGTAAAACTCTCACAACTTGTCAACAAGATGTGTTCGCAACAGGCTTGTAGCAAGCTTGCCGACAAGTTGTAACAATGCTGTTATTTTATCAAGTTGCTACAAGGTTGTCACTCACAACTTGTTGACAAATTGTTCATTACACCCTTTCGATAATTATGTCACATGCACATTTTGGTCTTGGAGTCTCGCTCTCATTAGCAAGGTGATTGGCTCACTATCCATGATAGCGAGGCTCCCAGGCCAAATGACGTAATTATCGAAAGGGTTATTGCAGGACGTCAACAAGTTGTTGGAACAACTTTTAACATGTTGAATTCAACAGCTGCTGTTGGCAACTTGGCAACAAGTTGGGAACAAGCAGTGGAAACACATCCTGTATGTATAACTTGTGTTTTGCTACAGTCTATATTATGAGCAAGATCTCTGCAAAAATCCTGACTGCTATATACAGGATCATCTAAACATGCAATATATTCTTTCGTTTGTTTGTATTTATCTCAACACATGTTTCGTTGCTGAAGGGGGGAGGGGGCGTGATAAATTTCTTCTAGAAAGGGGGGATTTGAGAGCAAGGCTTGCTATCTGAGATATATTAATAATTTTGTACCTGAGATTTCATCCATTTAGGCATATCCATAGGCGACAAAATTTCACGCTTTGGCTCGATAAAACATATATTTTCCATGATTTCTAAATCACAAATTGATTTTAAAATAGTTGTCGTGTTTACAAATTTTGCCAAATTTAGAAATTTTATATCTGCCGAAGATGCGCCGAGTTGTTGCCGAGAGTTGCACTTTGGAAATCTCGCGAGGATCGGCGAGCAAAAAATTTCCGAGGACTGGGGAGAGTCTCGAGGAGCGGGAAATTCAAGGATCGCAGGCTCGGGGAACGAGATTGCGGGAAATTCAACCGGAAATTCAGTCAAAAGTTTGTTTTTGAACGAAAATCCGCAAGAAAAAGTACTTTTTTATCAAAAGGCTTCAACTTCAAAGATTCAAACCTGGTTTCCTGGATAGTTCCCATACTGGGTTTGTCAGACTGTCAATTTGTGAGCGACTGTATTCAAGATGACGTCCGTGGTTGTAAGTACTTGTAATGGCGGACACTATATCCACTAAAGCCCGTTCTCCACTAGGCGAATTTATTCGCGCGAACAGATAAAAAGTAGGAAGCGATCCTACTTTTTCGCCGCGAATTTTTTCGCCGACCAATCACGTTGCCGGATTTCGGTTTTCGCTTCGAAGCGAAGGAGGATCGCTTCCTACTTTTTATCTGTTCGCGCGAATAAATTCGCCTAGTGGAGAACGGGCTTAAGGAGCGAATGGATAGGGTAGAAACTTTCTTAATAAACGTGTTTCATGGTGCATAGAGTTGTAGGATTGTTTGGGAAATGTGTTATTTTTTGAAGAAAATGGATTACCGCAACATTTTCGTGTGGCTCATAAGAAAAATATCACGCTGCAAGATATTGATTTAAAAATTCGGCATTGACTATGAAACGCATGTATGGCGAAGAAACGTGATATATTTCTAACAACATTCTCACTCTAATAACCCTGTGTCTGTAATAAGCCTCTTTCTCTAACAATCCTCATTCTCCTTCTAATAACCCTCTAACAACACTCTTCCTCTAATAACCCCTTACCTCTAATAACACCCTACCTTTAACAACCCTCTAATGACCCTTTCCCTCTATTAACTCCTCCCCCGCCCCACATATTACATAACTTTGATGATAACTTTGAACTATATAGACTTTGCTAGATCTTCCATTGACATTGGCCGTTTTTATACTAGAGACGCATTATGCGTCTGGACGAACTTGGGCAAGCATTTGTTGTTCGTCTGGTTATGCGTCCTTAGTATAAAGACGGGGACAATTAAGACGCATTATGCGTCTAGACGAACTATGTTCGATTGATAGTTCGTCTAGACGCATAATGCGTCTTGTGCCCGTCTTTATACTGAGGACGCATAACCAGACGAACAATAAATGTTGATAGTTCGTCGCATTGGCCGTTTTTATACTAGAGACGCATTATGCGTCTGGACGCATAATCCGTCTTCTACATTATTCGTCTAGTATTATTCTAGTATTATACTAGACGAATAATGTAGAAGACGGATTATGCGTCTCTAGTATAAAAACGACGGATTATGCGTCTCTAGTATAAAATTCTTATCCAAAAAAAGGGATAAGCTGGCTTTTTAGAATGGATTTTGCAACTACAGTGTTGTTCAGAGGAAAAACCGCGACGTCGAAATGATGACAACAACAAGTTGAATTTAGGAAAGTTCGTGGATAGTTTTTTGTTCAAGTGATTTTGAAGATTCCGTTGGTTCAAACAAATTATAGAAGGGATTTATAGGTTGGAATTTCGTGTGAACCAGGAACACTTGTTCATGTATCTGATATTTAGCCATGCAAATTTTGATATTTCCTCATATGCCCTGTTTCAAGATTTCGAAACCTAAAATACATGCTGCCAGAAAATCAATAATTTTTCAGCTTTAATGTAATATTTCTGCAGCTTATGTCAATCTATTCTTTACGGAATACCGACGCCATTATCTCTCTGCGTTGTATTTGAACATGGCGAACAGCTGAATCTTGCTCGATTGTTTTGCGTGAATTCAAAGACGACGACCGCGAGTATTTAGCCTGAGCATTTGATTCAGATCTTCATTTTTCAACCATGGTTCTGACGAGATTCATCATTCTCGTTTTCGTAATTTCTGTGG
Source organism: Paramuricea clavata (assembly GCA_902702795.2). Classification (NCBI taxonomy): domain Eukaryota; kingdom Metazoa; phylum Cnidaria; class Anthozoa; order Malacalcyonacea; family Plexauridae; genus Paramuricea; species Paramuricea clavata. Next base: position 64,093 of record CACRXK020000513.1, read on the forward strand.
CATTTGCGGCGTCGCCTGAAGGTAACATTAAGTTGTTTTTTTGTAAATTTAGAGTAAACCTTTTGTTTAGTTTGAAATTCATATGCGTGTAATTGATTAATTTAGGTAATTAAGGTTATCTTGTATCGCTATAATTATGTTCTAATTGGACTAATTTTAAATTAAACCATTTGCTTTTGCCGTTTTGATGAAATAGTTTTCAGTTTGCCTGGTGTGGCCATCATTTGGAAAACATTACCCAGTATTAAATATATTTGAGCGCAAATCATCGTTTTCTTCTAACATGTAAAGTTTGTTTTTAATAAGAGAATATTTCGTGTTAGAGTATGCAGGTGAATTTGAAGGAGATATAAAACTGACTCGGGAGCAGAAGAACGCGATTCAGAATGGATTAGATTTAGAACCAGCAAATACGTTTGGAGCTTCCAAAAGCAAACGATGGAAAGATGGCGTCTTCCCTTACGTCCTTGCCAGTTCTTTAAGTATGTTGTTTTTACTTTTTATTCACTTTGTATATTTAACTGTGAGATAGTTTTTACTTACTGTTTAATTAACGAGCAAAAATACAAAATTGCTTATGCCTGGTTTCCAGATGGTCGTAAAACTAGAGTCACGATCTTTCTCAACGGCCAGTTTATAATAGTTTATACCTGTAAACCACATATAAATCATATTAAGTATTCTCTAGTTTAAATATAAATCATGATAAGTATTCTCTAATTATAAGTAATCACTCCGCGTATTTTCAGTTCTAAAATGTGGTATTCCGGCTGATGAGAAAGATTAGACTTTCAGTAATGTTCCCTCAATTCCTCTACCAGGAGCTGGTTTTTCAAAAGCCAGTTAGCTTACCATGTCCATGGGTTAACAAAATCTTCAAAGCAATCTTCCCCACAGCTTGTTTGTAAACGTGAAAATACTTTTCTTGAGATCTTGTTTGGATCAACGGAAATTTTATTCTCCGAGGATTTCAAATAAACAGACGTGTAGAAATACGTAAAGAAAATGTCAGGGGCCGGTTGTTCAAAGCTGGGTTAGCTTTAACCCTATAGGTTAACCTAAAATTCAAAGCAAAGCTTGTACCCTGCTCAGTGGCAGTGGAGACAGCTTGTCTATAAATTTGGAAATATTTCTTCAGAGATGTTGTCTGGATTGGCAGGAGTTTACTTCTCTGAAGTATTGAAATAAAAAAATACACAAACTAAAACAGCGCTAACCCATTTTTGAACAACCGGCCCCAGAAGTTTAAGTTATAATTTCTGTTTTGTTCTCAATAAAGTAACCGAAAACGTATCTTGGTTATTTTAGGCGGAAGTTCAAGTGCTAGACGAGTCATTGACAGCGCCATGAAAGAATGGTCCGAGAAGACTTGCATCAGATTCGTCCGCAGGACTAACCAAGCTGGATATGTCGAGTTCTTCAGAGGAGGAGGGTAAAACACGAAGCATTTGTTGCCCCTGACAGTTTAGAACAGATACAGTTATCCAGTATAAATAAAGTCTGTTCAGGTTCCCTTCTGTTCTAACACTGGATCAATAATGAGTTCTTATTTGTTTAGTACTGGTAAAGCTATATAAATAAATGATTTTTACTGGACCTCTAGGAAGAACAGTTTAGAACTGATAGAGCTATTCAGTATAAATAAAGTTAGTTTAGTTTAGGTTTCGTCCTGTAGTAACACTGGATCAATAAGAGATGATCCTTACTGGACCTCTAGGAAGAACAGTTTAGAACTGATAGAGATATCCAGTATAAATAAAGTTAGTTTAGTTTAGGTTTCCTCCTGTAGTAACACTGGATCAATAAGAAGTGATACTTACTGGACCTCTAGGAAGAACAGTTTAGAACTGATAGAGATATCCAGTATAAATAAAGTTAGTTTAGTTTAGGTTTCCTCCTGTAGTAACACTGGATCAATAAGAGATGATCCTTACTGGACCTCTTGGAAGAACAGTTTAGAACTGATAGAGCTATCCAGTATATATAAAGTTAGTTTAGTTTAGTTTAGGTTTCCTCCTCTAGTAATACTAACAGGCCATTAAAACAGTTTAGTCTACAGCCTTCTTGTTTTATCTAAAAAACGGATTGATTTTTTTCGTCGGTGTTTATTGACAAACCAGATTATGTTACTAGATGTTGGTCGTATGTTGGAATGACTGGTCGTAAACAACAGATCAGTTTAGCAGGAGGGTGCTGGCGTCATGGTATCGTTGTTCATGAAATTGGTAAGTGGACCACAACGTTGTACTCGTTATTATGTGGAGAAGAAATGCTCAATATTGATTTTCGTCCCGCTCCTGGCTTTGTCTTCCTATCAACGGCGCCTTTTTATTTAAACGCAGCGTAGGTAGTGATAATAACACCACAAAGCTGGAGATTATAAGAGGGATTCAATTTCGTGAAAAATACAAAATTGTTTGTCAAAAATTGTTGGTCATTGTTTATCTACACCGTAAATGATATGCGATAAAAGAGTCGTTTGTTTTTAGGACATGCTCTTGGATTTTGGCACGAACAGTCTAGACCTGATCGTGATGAGTATGTGACTATCATGTGGGATAATATTCCTTCTGGTGAGTGACGGGGGGGGGGAGAGGAAAGCAGGGAGGGGGAATATGTCATCATTATTTTGGATAACATTCCATCTGGTGAGTGAGGGGGTGGGGAGAAGCAGGAAAGGGAGGGGGGATAGCGATGAAAGAAGGGTATGATTAATATGTCACCATAATTTGGGATAGTATTATTTCTTATAAAATGTTGTAAAACATGTCAATGGTTAGTGTTAGATAATTTGTTATATAATGCTAAACCCTCGAATGCTTAGTTTAGTAAGGAGTTTCTTTAATGCTAGCCCATCCAATCCTTGTAGATGAGCGAATTTCTTTTATAAAAGCTGCCCAGTATTGATTTCAACTCTATTTTTGTTCATCTTAGGCAACCGTCACAACTTCAAAAAATACACCAAAACTCAGATTGACTCGCTGAATATTCCCTACGACTATGCCAGCATCATGCATTATGGAAGACGTGCTTTCTCCAATAATGGCAGAGATACAATAGTACCCAAGAAATCTGGGGTAAGACTAGAGGGCCTATAGTTGCATTTTTCGTAACTGTTTCTAGATCTAATGAATGTATCTATCCATGCATCGCAAAACCCAATCGTTGTTCTCTGTCATTCTCAAGGTGACGATCGGGCAACGAGGAGGTCTGAGTCCTAGTGATGTTCAACAAATGAATTTAATGTACAACTGTAAACAAGGTAGGAGTATTCTAGACATAGCCCTGGGAACGAATACAAAATTACATCATATCCTAACTGTCCTCATTCTTGGTCAATATTTAAAACAGCTGCCATTCCCCTATGTTCATTACATTTTCATCTACAAAACTCTTCTATAATTTTCACAATTGCTCCTGCTTAGGTTTAATAATTGTATAAAAGTCACATTCAAAATTCCCATCTACAAATTAATTCCTTCTACAATAAGTTCTATTCAGTGAAGATGCTCAAAATTCTGATCAGCTGGCCATTGTTTATCTAGTATTTTAACTAAGAATTTCTAAAAAAAAATAATCTTATATTCTTGATCAATATTTAATACAGGTACTCCTCCCCCTCCAAGACCCACTACCCCCAGACCAACTCCCCCCAGACCCACTCCCCCCAGACCTACTCCCCCAAGACCAACACAACCTTCGAATGGTGAGTACCATGTCATTTACCTGCTGAAATTTGTTATAACCTTGTCTCGTCAACTTTGTAACATTGACTTGTTATATATCATGACCGTATCAGACTTGTTGGAACAACTTTGCAGCAAGTCTGATAATCCCGACTTTTTCACATGTGTCCGGAGCGAGAATCGAACCCACGATCTCAGAGCCACACACGATGTTGTTATTTCATAACTGTATCGGACTTGTTGGAATAACCTTGCAACAAATCTAATTTTATCAACAAGGTTGCTACAACTGTTAACAGCTTGTTCCATATGCGTTACAACTTGGGCAATAGCAGTGCGAACATAACTTGTTGATGGCTTGTTGGCAGGCTTGCTACAAGATCTTTGAGATCTTTGCGTGTGTACCCAGCCCATTTGTTTGCCAGTCTTCGTTCAATCTTTGACCCTTCTTCATTCATTAAATATTGAAAACAAAGTTTGTCGAGGAAGAAGAAATATGTTTACCATGCAAAAACTTCAGATTGATAGGGATACAACTACCTTAAGAATACAAGGAGAACTTCGACGTTTCGAGGGAAGGCCCTACACTGCCGCAGACCGTTCAAGTTTAGATCTTTAACGTGCATCTTTTTTGACATTTTACGCAGGAATTAAAGTTGAACTTCGAAGTGAAGGTTGTGATGATCCAAAGCTGGTTCAAGTTCATTGTGGACGAGCTTACATCAAAGTAAACGGAAGAGATTATGCACGCAAGCGTCGTGGACATAACCTCGTGATTCTTGATTTACAAACAGGTAGAAATGGAATTCTCTTTCTAGTAAGTTTCTCACTCATTGGTGAGCGGATTTCCCAACAGGCAATAGCCTGTATTATTAAAATAATATCGATCGCCACCACATTTTTATGACCAATTTTATACCTTTATGAGAACATGTGACAGTTGTGTTTTATTATCTTGAACTGTCTGTGGCAGTGTAGGTAGTGGCAATAATAACAAGCTTTGGCCATGCTTTCGTTGGTAGGGATGCAACTAGCTGAAAAATATAAAGAGATTTCGACGTTTCGAGCGAAGGCCCTTCATCTGAAGTTACTCCTTTGTCGCTAGTAACTCTAGACGAAGGACCTTTCCTCGAAACGTCGAAATTCTCCTTATATTTTTTTTCAACTAGTTGCATCCCTACCAACGAAAGCTTGTTATGTTTTATTATGCATATCTTTGACGATGATCAACCGTGAACTACTCGTGTAGGTCGTATTGAACATCAAGGTGTATATGATACTCATGGATCAAGATATCAATCAGAACAAATGGCAAAGAAGTTGAATGGCTTGGTTAACGCCAGACAAAAGTAAGAAGAGGCTTCGCAATCGTCAGAGCAATCGCTTTTCACGTCTGAGATTATAGCTTCGATTCTCGCTGCGGACCTGACGCATTCACGTAAAACGAGTCCGTCAACGTTGTTCTGAAAGTCGTGGGTTTTCTCTGAGTACTCCGGTTTCCTCCCACAGGGAATGTTGACAAGGTGGGTTGGGATTATCCCCCTAACTGACTCTTCCACCGTAGCTGTGTTCCGTGATCAGACATGAGTCATAAGGTGGTTGCCAGAGGCGCCCTTAGAAAGCCTTCGACTCGATCTTGCTCATACGATCTCATTTTGTAGGAAAGTTATTCTGATTGCAGTCCAAGACGAAGCAAGGAGCAGAATGACGTCATCACTTGAGTCCGCGATCGTTCGCGTGGGTGGACGAAAACCGGTCAGACCTGCTTATCGAGGATCGTTTGCCTTGGTGGGATACACGGGAACTGACAGACCTTCATGGATACAGCAGGTTATGAAACCGAGGCGCATGGGACCTAGTCAGATAATGACGGTAATTTCTTCAGGACCTGGCCCAGTAACCCCCAGACCTACACCACCTAGTCCCAGACCTACACCACCTAGTCCCAGACCTCCTGTCGGTAAGTAGAACTCGTTTTTCATTGGTGGTGGTGATGGTGGTGGTGATGATGATGATGATGATGATGATGGTGATGATAGTGATGATGATAATGATGATAATGGTGATGATGATGATGATGATGGTGGTGATGATGATAGTGATGATGATAGTGATGAAGATGGTGATGATGATGATGATGATGATGATAATGGTGATGATGATGATGGTGATTGTGATTGTGATTGTGATGATGATGGCGATGATGATGGGGATGGTGGTGATGGTAATGGTGATGCTCGCTCGTGATTCGTGACGGTCATTAACCAATACTTCTTCTTGCTCCAGGTTCTTGTGGAGTTTCTGGTGTTACAGGTCGTTTGATTGGTGGAACAAATGCTGCCCCGGGAGCATGGCCTTGGCAGGTATACCTCGCCTGAAGAAGACATTCTCATTGTGTGTAGTTCACAGATTGACAGGGATGGATTTACTGGGGGGTGCAGGGGGGTGCACACCCCCCCTAGCCCTGACCAGGAGGGGTGCAGGGGGGGTGCTATTTTTCATGAAAAAGCAAAAAATTATCAGAGACAAAATGAGATTCAGTAGTTTGAGTAATAACATGATGATAAGCGACCTGTGAACAACAATTGCAATTCAAATAGTGTAGCTAGACTTTGCAGTGGTTAAGCAAGTTGATGGATGTGTAAAGTCCACGTGAAAGCAATTGCAACGTACTCGTCCGGAAAATTTTTTTTCGTAAAAAGTTGTCGATGGGGGGGGGGGGGAGGTTGTTGCTTTCCGAAAATTTTTTTTGGCGTAGCACCCCCCTACCAGACCATGCTGGATCCATCCCTGCAGATTGATATCTTTAATTTTCTTTCAATGCAGATTGCTTTATTGAAATCAGGAAGATTTGGCTGCGGAGGATCGTTGGTTTATCCTGATTGGGTTGTGACCGCTGGCCACTGTATATCGAGATCCACTAGGTAAGAAAATCACTTTCTCAAAAATACATTCTATATATTTTGCTCCATAAGAACAAGCAATCTTTCCTTAACACAATTTCTCTGTGTGTTTATAATTCCACCTCAGTCCCAACAAGCTCACTGTACTATATTATGCATGACTAGCGTGGGAATCCAAATACATTCCGAACTAGCGCTGGGTAAAATTGCTTCAGGCCCTCCTAAGATTTTCTCGGCCCACTTGACTAGAAGTCCTGGCTGCATCACTGGCAGCAACATCCAATGAAGATGGTCCTTACACAAATAAAAAATAGATTGCTTCAACACTGAAATTGCTTTCTAGTACCTCATCCTACACGATTCTTCTGGGCGCTCACAATAGAAATTCTCCTCAAAGTCATGAACAGCGTATCAGAGCTAAGAAAGTGATAGTTCACCCACAATACGGACGACCTACACTTAACAATGATATTGCTTTGATCCAGCTTGAACGACCTGCAACGTTGACCAGCCGTATTTCGACTGTTTGTTTACCAAGTCATAACTTTGATGTACCATTGAATTCTGAGTGTTATATTACTGGTAAGTGGTGATGGTGGTAGCAATGTTAGGACAGCGATGTACCATTGAATTCTGATCATGATGTTAATGGTGATGGTAATGGTGATAGTGTGTTGATGATGATATCATGATGATTATAATAATGGCGATTTTGGTGATAATGATGAAGGTGGTAAATGATCGTGGTTGTAATTCTGGTAGTGTAGGTAGTAATAGTTGTATTGGTGATTATAATAGTTGTGATGATGATAATAATAATAATAATAAGCAATAATGATGGTAATGGTGATCATGATGATAGTGATGATGGTGATATTTGATATTCTCAGGTTGGGGTAAAATCCGTCACCCAGGAAGTTCTCACCACACCCTCCAGCAGGCCAGGTTACCACCAGTCAGTCAAGAACAGTGCAAGAAAAAACTCGCGCAATCACCTGGTAAATATTCGTAATTAGTATTTTTGCACAAGTGAACATAACAAATCATACAAGTTGATTGGTCAAATTTGACGTATTACGCTGTTTATATTCACCTACAGGTGAATATAACAAAACCGAAATTTTCGTCTTATTGATTGACAAAGTAACGAAGTTGTAAACAGAAGCTTGTTGTGCGAAGGGCGGAAAGCGCTATCAACCGGATAGCGATTTTTTCCATTGTTGAAAGACTAATACTTGAAGAGCTACAAAACTATGGCTATGGACCTCGCAATTAAAAAAAGAAACATTCCGCTATCCAGTTTTTGAACAACCCGCCCCCAGATCTTTTCAACCATGCGAGTCTGTTAACATTTTGAGTCAAAAGGACTAAAGCCTGGTTTACACTTTACATTTTCAAAGTTTCTGTGATCACAGTAGGAATTTTGCCAGTGCTGGAAAATGTCCGGCAGCGCCAGCAGCATCGCTGCCAGGAAATGTTTAACAAAATATCTTCGCAGGAAATTTTCTTGCACCTTGCAGGAAATTTTTGTCATCTTATATACAGGACGCCATATAATTTACTTATTGTTTAAAAATTCCAAATTAAGCATTTTGCAAGTCGAGGTGTGCGCCATCATAGTCCACACGTTCTCTGAAATCTACATAGGAACGACGTTTTATAGTTGACTTACACAAGAAATTTTAATTTTTGAATTTCGTTGTCAGGAAGATAAATATATTTTCTAGGCCTGAATTTTGCATAGGTAAAGTTTTGAAGGATTTGTAAGAAATGTTTGAGGGAAATGACTCAATGTTAAACACTGAGTCAGTTTCCTCAAACATTTCTTACAAATTCTTCAAAACTTAGAATTTACCTTTGCAAAATTCCTACTGTGATCACAGTTGATAGTATCAACCAGAGTGAGACATGTATCGGAAACGTAACCATACATTTCCTCCATCCAGATGGCCACAGATTGTCGATCACGGAGCAAATGTTATGTGCTGGAGTTGACGACAGCATCTTGAGTGGTTGTCATGGTGACAGTGGTGGTCCCTATGTATGCCGGGATAGCAACAATCGTTTCGTTCTTCAAGGGGCTGTTTCCTGGGGTTCACCCAGATGCGCTTCGTCTGAGCGCTACACCGTCTTCGCACGAGTCGCGAAGTTCAGAAATTGGATCGACTCCGAAATCCGTCGTGCTGGTTAGATTCAAAAATTCAAGTTGTGTCAAATTCTACCAAAGTAGATCTGTATTAGAGATTACGTAGTCTTAGAAATGTTAAAACAATGAGCAGTTTTGAATAAAATATATCAAATTTACGAGTACAATGTTGTTGATATGACAGAGGCTGGATTCTTATGTAGACAGCATTCAAATATAATGAAATTCCATTCGATTTTTTTGTTTAAACACCTTCATGCGCACAGAATTGGAGCCTGGTGTAAGCCACGTACCCATGGGGCTAAATCTACTAGGGAGAGGGGGTGCACCCCCGACAAAAGTCCGAATATTTAGACGCTTAGAAACCTGGAAATACAACTAAATTTGCCATTCTTAATTTAAAGTGCACATGACATGAATTTTTGGCCTTAATTTTATTGCTTTACTACAAAGTACACTTCAAATGATGAAGAATGGTGGTTACAGTTTTTTTTCATATCTCAATCCAGAGTTATTACAGTTTTTGTAATTTAATTTGAGCTATGTTTAATGGCTGTCAAATTGTCAAAATTTCCCGCAGTTGCTGCACTCTGTTTGAATGCTGGAACGATATTGATAAATAATATATACTTTTATTTCTGTACAGGAGCAAACCAATTTATCGTTCTTCGAGGAAAGCCTCACTAAAAGTGAACAATTGACGCAAAACATGGTATGTTTTTTATATGACCCTCGACTCTCTCGACATTGACACATGACCTCCCACACTCGACCTTCGACAAAAACCTAAATTCCGCACTAATAACCTCTTCCCTCTAACAACTCTCTCCCTCTAACAACCCTCTAATAACCCTGTAACAATTCTCTAATAACCCTCTAACAACCCTCTCCCTTTATTAGAGTGAGGGTGTTATTTGAAGGACGGTCTTATTGGAAGGAGATGGCTCCCTCTAATAACACCACCCTCCCTTTAACAACGCTCTCTATTACTCCCCCCCCCCCCCACATATTACATAACTTTGATGATGACTTTGAACTATATAGTTTTTGCTAAATCTTCCTTTGTTCTGATATAAAGGGTATGCAGGTTTTTTAGAATGGATTTTGCGATTACAGTGCTGTTCAGAGGGAAAAAAACGACGTCGAAATGATGACAACAAGTTGAATTTACGAAAGTCTGCGGTATGATTTTGAAGATTCCGTTGGTTCAAACAAATTATAGAAGAGATTTGTAGATTGAAATTTCGTGTGAACCCGGGGAATAGTTGTGAAAAATGCAGCTATAGTCCCTCTGGTAGGAATCGATTCTGCGATTTTGGTGCAGCGCTCTAACCAACTGAACTACAGAGAGACAGTTGTCGAGCTCTAACCAACTGAACTACAGAGAGACAGTTGTCGAGCTCTAACCAACTGAACTACAGAGAGACAGTTGTCGAGCTCTAACCAACTGAACTACAGAGAGACAGTTGTCGAGCTTAAATCACAAATTCATGTATCGGATATTTACCAATGCAAATTTTGATATTTACTCATATGGCCTGTTCCAAGATTTCGACACCTAAAGTACATGCTGGCAGAAAATCAATAATTTTTCAGCTGCAGCTTATGTCAATTATCTCTCTGCGTTGTATTTGAACATAGCGAACAGCTGAATCTTGCTCATTGTTTTGCGTAAATTAAAAGACGACGACCGCGAGTATTTAGCCTGAGCATTTAAATGATTCAGATCTTCATTTTTCAACCATGGCTCTGACGAGATTCATCATTCTCGTTTTCGGAATTTCTGTGGCATTTGCGGCATCACCTGAAGGTAACATTAAGTTGGGTTTTTTGTAAATTAGCTACACCTTTTGTTTAGTTTGAAATTTTATGCAATTAATTGATTAATGTTTCGCTAATTATGTTTTAATTGAACTCATTTTAAATTAAACCATTTACTTTTGCCGTTTTGATGAAATAGTTTTCAGTTTGCCCATGCAGTATTAAATATATTTGAGTGCAAATCATCGTTTTCTTCTAACATATAAAGTTTGTTTTTAATAAGAGAATATTTCGTGTTAGAGTATGCAGGTGAATTTGAAGGAGATATAAAGCTGACTCAGGAGCAGAAGAACGCGATCCAGAATGGATTAGATTTAGAACCAGCAAATACGTTTGGAGCTTCCAAGAGCAAACGATGGACCAATGGCGTCTTTCCGTACGTCCTTGCCAGTTCTTTAAGTATGTTGTTTTTACTTTTTTATTTATTCATTGTTTTACTTACTGTTTAATAAACAAACAAAATTGCTTAAACCTGGTTTCCAGATGGTGGTAAAAATAGAGTCACGATCTTTCTCAACGGCCAGTTTATAATAGTTTATACCTGTAAACCACATATAAATCAGAAGTGTTCTCCAGTTTAAATATAAATCATAAGTATTCCCTGATCATAAGTAATCACTCCGCGTATTTTCAGTTCTAGCTAATGTTGTATTTCGGCTGCTGAGAAAGATTATGGAAAGTAGGCGTTAAAGTTCCCTCTACCAGGAGCAGGTTTTTCAAAAGCCAAAGCTTAATCTTTGATTAACAGAATCTTCAAAACAATCTTCCCAACAGCTTGAGTTTATAACCTTGGAAATATTTTACAGAGATCTTGTCTGGTTCAACGTAAGTCTTATTTTCTGCAGTTTTGAAATAAACAGACGTGCAGAAATACACCAAAATCAAAACAGCAGAGGTTAAATTCAAACCCAGCGCTAATCCAGCTTTGAACAAGCGGCCCCTGAAGGTTATGTTTTAATTTCTGTTAATAAAGTGGAAAATATCCAACAGTCCTAAATATTAAAGTTATTGGTTATTTTAGGCGGAAGTTCAAGTGCTAAACAGGCGATCGACAGTGCCATCAAGGAATGGTCCGAGAAGACTTGCATCAGATTCGTCCGCAGGACTAACCAGGCTAACTATGCCGAGTTCTTCAAAGGAGGAGGGTGAGACACGAAGCATTTGTTGCCCCTGCATGACAGTTTAGAACTGATAGAGCTATCCAGTATAAATAAAGTTAGTTTAGTTTAGGTTTCCCCGTGTAGTAATACTGGATCAGTAAGGGATGATAGTTACTGGACCTCTAGGAAGAACAGTTTAGAACTGATAGAGCTATCCAGTATAAATAAAGTTAGTTTAGTTTAGGTTTCCCCGTGTAGTAACTCTGGATCAATAAGAAGTGATCGTTACTGGACCTCTAGGGAGAACAGTTTAGAACTGCTAGAACTATCCAGTATAAATAAACTGTTAGTTTATAGGTTTCCTCCTGTAGTAACACTGGATCAATAAGAGATGATCCTAACTGGACCTCTAGGAAGAACAGTTTAGAACTGATAGAGCTATCCAGTATAAATAAAGTTAGTTTAGTTTAGGTTTCCTTCTGTACTAATACTAACAGGATGTTCCTTACTGAAAATCTCTAGGAAGAGCTGTTGAAATAGCTAAAACAGTTTAGTTTACAGCCTTCTTGTTTTATCTAAAACGAATTGATTTTCTCCGTTCATTGACAAACCAGCTTATCTTACCAGATGTGCGTCCTACGTCGGAATGAGTGGTGGTAAACAACGGATCAGTTTAGGGTCATGGTGCTGGCGTCATGGTACCGTTGTTCATGAAATTGGTAAGTTGACCACAACGTTGAAGTTGTACCCGTTATTAGAGAGGTTTAGCAAAGACGACGCGACATCAAAAACGAGGTGAAAGTGGCGTAAAAACGGCGAGATATGCCCATGCATGGATATGCCCACGCCGTTTTCACCTCGTTTTTGACGTTGCGTCGTCTTTGCTAAACTTCTCTATTATGTGAAGAAGATATACTCAATATTGACGCAAAGCTAGTGATAGCGAGGTTAAACAAGCGACATATTTGTCAACACGGACGACGGACTCAATTTCCTTAAAAATACAAAATTGTTTGTCAAAAATTCTTGGTCATTGTTTATCTACACCATAAATGATATGCGATAAAAGAATCGTTTGTTTTTAGGACATGCTCTTGGATTTTGGCATGAACAGTCTAGACCTGATCGTGACGAGTATGTGACTATCATGTGGGATAATATTCCATCTGGTGAGTGACGGAGGGGGGGGATGAGAGAGGAAAGCAGGAAGGGGGATAGCGATGAATGAAGGGTGTGATGAGGAAGGGGAGTGGGGGATAGTGATTAGAGAAGGTGTGGTGAATATATCAGCATTATCTGTATATGATGTTGTAAAACATGTATCCAATGCTTAGTATTAGATTGGTTTTATAATGCTAAAACCTCGAATGCTTAGTTTAGGGAACTTTCTTATATAATGCTAACCCATCCAATCCTAATTAGATGAGCGAATTTCTTTTATAAAAGCTGCCCAGTATTGATTCCAACTATATTTATTGTTCATCTCAGGCAACCGTCTGAACTTCAAAAAATACACCAAAACTCAGATTGACTCGCTGAATATTCCCTACGACTATGCCAGTATCATGCATTATGGAAGACGTGCTTTCTCTAATAATGGCAAAAATACAATAGTACCCAAGAAAACTGGGGTAAGTCTACAACGTAAATTTTATCCTTTCAACAATTAGTTCTATCCAGCGAGATGCACAAGATCCTGATGTTTACCCATACACATAGTTACAGTAGCATCACCTTAGTATCTGTACATGAACTTGTGGTTAGAGCTCGACAACTATTATTATTATTATTATTATTATGAACTTTATTTTGACACGGTAGAATCATCAGTAAAAATTAACATAATATAGATATATATAAAGTATAGAAAAAGGAGGAAAAGGGAAAAAAATACAAATGCTATTTACAAAAGACAGAACAGTACTGATTTACATGATTGCCGTGTGTGAATCTAAGCTAACCAACATTCTAGACCTCGTTTAAAAGCGCTAAGAGATTGCGCTGAACGAAGTTCAGTTGGTAAACTATTCCATAAAACAGCTCCATCGTAGCTGAGTGAGCGCTTTAGATAATCTGTATGTGGCTTAGGGACAAATAATGTATTTTCATTGTTTCTCAATCTGTAAGGACAAGACCGCGAAATAAATATGTCTTGTAGATATTCTGGTAACCTCTTGTTTATAGTTTTATACATAAGAATTGCTTTATGCTTTTTGCGATTAAGAGATAACTGGTGCCAGTTTAACTCCTGCAGTAAAGAATTCGAGGAGTTTTCATATGTGCTTTCGGTGATCATGCGAGCAGCACGGTTTTGTAACTTTTGTAACTTACTGCTCAGCTCGCTGCCAATACCGTCCCAAACCGGGCAGCAGTAATTAAGGTAAGGCTCAATTAAGCCTTTGTACGCTTTCACTGCAATTTCCCTGTTTACAAATCGCCTCACTCGTTTGAGGGCACTAATTCCTGAGGATACTTTTTTACAGATAGTATCAATATGGTTCTTCCAAGTTAAATTTTCATCAATTGTTACACCTAAGGATTTCGTGTACTGTACTCTTTTAATTTGAGTGTTATCTACGCATATATTAAGAT
>CACRXK020000514.1:7159-50680 GCA_902702795.2 Paramuricea clavata
TATATATATATATATATATATATATATATATATATATATATATATATATATATATATATATATATATATATATATATATATATACTCGCAACTCCGAGTTTCACGTTTTCACGATCCTCAGGCGCCGATGTCTAACGTGAAAACGTGAAACTCGGAGTTGCGACTTCATTATATAATTTTAAGTAGAAAAGACAACAATTATATGTATGCAATATATCATGCAAATTCGTCTAGCTTTGTAATTTTATATCTTGATTCATTAACTCTGAAGATGTCTTGAGCTCAATCTTGAGTAAAAAGCGAAACGTTCCCTTGTTAATCTTTTAAAGAGATAGTTTTGATGATGGCTCTTTTATTAATTCATTTTTAATAACTTTGAAGATGTCAACGATAACGTCACAGCGGAAGAAAGAGGGGACATCTTGTAAAATCTTGTGAACTCAAAACATCACCTTATCGCGCGTTCTTGTGATTTCCTGCACATTGTGTCGGCAGCCAACGTGAAACATAAATAACCCATTAGCGTTTCCAATATTGCACGTCAAATGCGAAGCTGGTGATTTTCAACAGTCCCACGTGTGAGACTATGGTCAGACGGGAATTAATTAAATCGCGCACATCTGTTTTTAATTGCATGCCGAGAAGGCGACTTGTATTGTATTAAAGTGACGTCATTTCACAGTAAATGACAGCTCGGAAAAACGGCTGATAAATTTAAAACAACATTGACAAAAAGCTGGCAACATCGACGCGCGAGGGCAGGTGAGCGCAAAATCACAGCCGACACACGCTTCAAACATTTGCGCACGGATTTCTTTTACATCTCATTAACATATCATGCGCTCCGCTGTTTTATCACATAGCACGGATTCGTCCAAGGTGGTTGGGAAAAAAGATACGGATTTCTCTGTGAAGGTATGTTATTAACAGTTTGCAATTTAATATAACATCACAGTATTATTAAATTATGACCGTGCAAAAAATTGCGTATCAGCATTAACATATTTCGTGCCCGTAATCAATATGATATGTGTAACGTGTTTTATCTGAAATAGTCCACTCGAAACCTAGCAATTTGAAGCAATGATTCTCATAAACTAAGTATTTCAATCTTGAGAACACGAAGATAATACCACATGAATGATTAATAATTCACTTCCGATAAGAGTAAGGCTTGGCCTAAATTAGAAATCGACTTTAAACAATACCTTTCTCCTTATAAATTTATAACATTGGTCAATGAATTTCGATGTGTTAAGACCTTCATTTTATTTAAATATGGGGCTCTAGTCGAAGGCAAATACTCTTATTCGTGTTTCTGTGGCTCCAGGGCTTCTCTGCGACATGAATATCGAAGAGGAAATAGTTTGCAAATTGAATAACATTTTGTAATTAACATTTTCCCCGCTCCGCCTCATGCCTGAATAATATATTTCTCATGTGTTTGCTTTAACGCATAATTCGCTATATCATTGTTCAGTTTTAGGCTTTGATTTGTACTGTTCAAAATCATGAATATTCCTGGTCTACTAACTAACATTTTCAAGTATAAATTACTCAAGTAAATTAAACGCCCAAAATTGCTAAACACGCATACATTTTTGTACTTAGTTTTTTTCTTCCGGAAATTGGTCGAAAATGTGAATCTCAGAGCAGCATCTGGTAATAGATAGTAAAAATAGTTCGGCATTAAGCCTGTTTTCCACTTCAATCGTAACGTACCGTATAGCATTTTATTTTGTGTCGAATTCATTAGTTCCACACTATACCGCTCAGGAAACAAAGAAATACGCTGCGTTTCTGTACGATACGATCAAAGTGGAAAACTGGCTTTAGCCTGTCTTGACTTCAAGCCGACGTATCGCAGCGAAACGTAGCATATTTCTCAGTTTAAAAACAAAACAATAGCCACTCCGAAAACGGCGTAATAATTTTGAACTGCTTTCCATATAGTGGTCCAGTAAACGCAGTAAAGTGCCGAAGTCAGTAAACACCTATATCCTTGTGGAATTACTGAATCCAGTATTACTACTGTCAGTGTTAGAAATTGGAATTAAAAAAACTTTAAACCCGCTGAGATTAAAGTCTTTTGTACTAGTTACACACTGTGTCAGAAAACTCCCCAGACAAATGATATAATGATATGTATTCCGGTACCAAAGGAAAGGAGGTATTCCTAAGCCTAATCGGTAATAGCCCATAGTTGCTTTAGGCTATAGCCTATAGCATTTAAACGTGCCTGTTAGTCTTATTTCAGCGCGAGCAATGTAAAACGTATTGTTTTTTCGCGATTGTGTTTAACTAACTTGTTTGCATTAGCAGATCGTTGGTATTGCTTGTTTTACAAAACAAAACATGATAAAATGAATTTTTCCGTCGTTTCACGGCTTGGGACAACATTCGTCTTGCCATTCCACCTTGAATTCGAAATATTCAAATATTTAAAAACTTGCTCCGTTGTTTTTCTCTGTCTGCTTCTCAGCGCCATACCGAAGCTTTCAACACTTTATACATTTCGATTCGCTTTTTTCGGGTTTTTACACGATCAAATAAAGCGGCTTTCGCGAACCTTGTGACTCCTAATTTCCTAAGGTGTAGTTTGTCTTAAACATGCCACGAAAAACCGATTATTTTCGCATTTGTTTATCACTTGCTGTGTCTAACCCTTCTACTTTTACATACATCTGCTACATTATGGCAAAAAGTTCAAAAAGCCGTATGTCGATCTGAGAAAGATAAGATCTATATTTTCATATCTTTTCTAAAAAGTAGATGGACGTTTTGAGATAACAGTTTATTACAATGCGTTTCAAAGTTCATTATAATACCGGCTTTTGCCCTTTGGGCTTTTTCAAAACAGTTCTGCAAAGGAAACAGCTGGTATTTATATGTATACGAATTCATAACATTTGTTACATTTACCATATAGTTTTCTTCATATCATGACAGTAAACAGCCGTAAATTAAGTTAAACTTCCCGTTCAATTTCTTCTTTCGAGAAATCACATCTGAGATATTCAAAAATCACCAAAAGATTTTCACTCGACTGACTTTGGCAAGCTTGATCAATTTTGGGCTAGCATTTGGCAAGTATGACGTCACACGCATCAAATGGTAATCACGTACAGATTACTAAAATCATTACCGTATCATTTCAACACTAAAGTTGCGACTCAGAAAGGTTATGAAATTTGCAGCTACAGTCTGTAGAAATATTGGAGCTCGGCCATTAATAACTTCTTATATTAACTCGCGAACGCGAGATCTGTACCGAGAAATATCGGACCGAGGTCTTTTTTGTACAGACTGAGCCCGTAGGGCGAGGTTTGTACAAAAAGACCGAGGTCCTATATTTCTCTGTACATACAGAGCAAGCGAGGTTAATAAAAAGTATGAAGTGGCGAAGTTTTCAGTCGAGCAGGTTTAGTGGCGTCCTTTATTCAGCCTTCGACTCGATCAGGTTGCGCTATTCTTGGATGATATTATGTAACATTTGATTTTCAGCGAATCATTGGTAAGCAACAAACTTCAAAAAACAAGTTCTCTAAAGCGTCATTACAAAGTCATAACGGCAATGGTGGTAGAAGTACGCCTGCAGTAACTTACAATTTCACAATGGACAACATTTTGCAGTATTTCTTTGGCAAGGCAAGACATTCTCCGGGAGAAGATGAAAGAAGATGTTTATCGCATGACAAAAAACTTGGGAAAGATGAAGATTGTGGTGAAAGAAACGGAATCTGTAAGCAATAATTTCAATTTATTAGTAGTAAGAAGAAGGTCTTTAGTATACTATAGGTCAGCCATGCCTGGTAATTTTTTTCTGTCTGAACTGGCGATGAATTAGGAAAGAGGTTCCCAAAATCTGCAATCAGTTTGACCTTGCAAAGGTGACTTTTAGAGACCGTGGGAGTCCCAAATTATCCGAAACAGCCCTATGTCCTTTGTCATGCTTTTGGAACACCAGTATATATGCCATCAGTCCATGAACTCAAGGCTCCATCACTTCAAATACTGTACGAGACTCTTTGTATTTCAGAAAACTCTAAGGAATTTTGGAAATTTTTCCTGGATTTATTTAGGAATTTTTCGAGATTTTAGGAATTTTTTTAAGGATTTTCGGTGTTTTTTAAAGATTTTTTTTACGTGTACCAGATTTTTTGGAGTGATACGCCCCCTGTCTCTTCCACAGTCCCTCGTTATATTTTAGTACGGGAGAATATGCCCGTTCGCGGGTTAGTTACGCCCCTCGCATGAACCCCCCGCCCCTCCCCGTTGACCGCGCCCGTATATGGCATCGTTCTGTGACCCCCCTCGGGATTGAAGACACCAGTTTGCGCAATAGCTCCATTAACTCCCCTCCCCTCATTGTCCTGCCATACCTATATGTCACCATATATGTATAATTGTTAATTGATACAATTGTTCATGACACATGGCGAACTTTGATGACTTGATAACATGATTTTAAATGCACATGTCTCTATCATATCAGCATTATGTCTGGGAATTTAAAAATCTATGTCTGATTGGCATGACGGAGTCGGCCATTTCAGAGTGCATGCATGCTTGAGTTTGAATCGAGATTTTCTGTTCTAGCATGGTAAAGATTGACTATTTGATAATAACAGGCTGTCATCTTTAATAGACCTTTCCGATAATTACGTCACGACTAACACTGTTTTCAACTTTGAACCACCATGGCCCTCTTGTGGCCCCTCAGCTTCGTTTTCGTGTTTAAGCTTATTTCCACATTTAATACTCGAAATACAACATTCTTTTTTATGCATGTGTTGACGAAGGATGTTCTGCTTCTCTGACCGTAGCCCGTGAGCAACAAATATCTCAAACTCATTGATAATTCATGAGTAAATTAGCCAACCATACTGCTTTATTTTGCTCACATGATAATACTGGATACCTGATGAAGTACATTGATCCTGTCCTAGAACTGGATCAAAATTAATTAAATAGTGAGTTATGCGCATGAGATGTCATTTCAAATCCTCCAATGGACCTTTCCCCTTATAACTAAAATTTCGATCTAGACAAAAATTTCATCACAGCTTGAAAGAGCATCACAAAATTAGTAATATTCCAAAGTTTTGTTGCAAAATCTTGTAAAATGCGGATAATATAGCCTTGCGAAGTTTGCCGTTTTTCAGTCATTTTGTATTCCAACCGGAAATTGACATCCGATTCGGGTGTTGGGGCTGCAATTTCCTGTTTGTAATCTAAAATGACTGAAAATTGCAAATTTCGCAAGGCTATATTATCCGCATTTTACAACATTTCGCAACGAAACTTTGGAATATTACTAATTTTGTGATGCTCTTTCAAGCTGTGATGAAATATTTGTCTAGACTTGCCTAGATCAAAATTTTGGTTATAAGGGGAAAGGTCTATTCGGACTGGACTAGACTTCAAGTCCTCGCATTTTGATCCAGTCCTCGGCTCCAGATCTAGTCCAGTCCTCATAGTCGAATTTGAAATATTACTTGAAATCTATTCCATTTAAGGTGGTCCTAAGTTGAAAACAGTGTAGTTGTGACGTAATTAATTACCAGAAAGGTCTATTAGAATTTAATAAAATTATATTTGATTGATAAGGTAAATAAGGCAAAGTAGATAGCTATTGAGTGTTTTTAATATAATCCCATGAAAATACGAACATTTCTAGAAATGGTATGATGGCGTTTTTAATCATTTAATTCACGGATTCCACTTGCAAACTTTTAATTATGCATATCGTGTCGGAATGTTTTGATATCGTACAAAACATAGATCAGTTTTTGATAGAAGCCGTCTGGAATATTATATTGTATCATCAGTTCTTGATAAGATTTTGATGATTTTAACACCTGGGATTGTGTTTTGGTACGTCCAGTCAGAATCAGAGGTCATATCCGATCCTACGAGATTCTATATGGCTGTGCGTAAATCCAGGCGTAATTACTAGTGTGCTAATCGTCCTTACTTGCATCTGAGAGCTAAGCTGAATTACGAAGGATGCAACTGAACCCGATGGTCCTGATGGATTCGCCCCTGCAGACTCGTATCTGATGACGGAGCACAGGTGATCCCAAGCCAACCTGTTATGAAAGGCATTTGCTCAGACGATTGCGCACTTACTGATTGCAGATTTTTTGGACCCTGTTGAAATTTATCGTCAAACTGAATTTAAAGTTATCACAAAAGATGTTCTTGAGGAACTCGACTATACCGGCAAAACCATGGGCTAGGTGTTTGCTCGACTGTGTGCGCGCGCAAAAAATCAGATCACAAACTAGAATTTGATATCGCAAAACTACATTAACATTGAGCGTTTTGATACCATCTTAAAATATTCTCGAAACAATTCTCGCAATTTTGAGCTCGCCATTTCTTGTCTTGTGCGATAATCATGTCTAGCTTGCACAATAGTGTCTATGGGATAAGATCTCCATTATGCTGGCTGAGATAACTACCTACATACGAACCAGTGCTGCAGCACCGCCGCCTGGAAATTTTTAACAAAATATCCATACAGGAAATTTTCTTACATCTTGCAAGAATTTTTTATCATCTTATTACAAGCGTTTTACAAGTCGAGACTGTCCACCATAATTGTTAATCACAATGTGTGCCACCATACGTTCTCTGAAATCCACATAGGCAGGAAGTTTTATGTTTGACTTTATACACAGGAAATTTTTCTTTTTGGAGTTTGCTGATGCCAATTATTTTGGAGTTTGCATAGCAGCCATCTGAAACCAGCAACGCTAACTCCAAAGATAAGATTAGAGAATTTGAGGAAGACAACGAAATACAAAGCCGTACTTGACAATTTTTGCCCGTCTGCGCATTACTTTGCACATACTTAGTTTGGGGTGGTTGTTGAATGGAGACAGGTTATACACTGAGAATTCCCAAGCTCGCCTTTCAGCAGGACAAGTACCTACATCTTCCATTGTCTAACCTTGAGTAATTTCCATCCTTCAGGTTGCGGTGTCTGTGAACAGAAGACTTCCGATCAGTGTCCGATGCATAGTCCTCTCCAGTCCCTGCGCAAACTCGCCAATACTGAACAACCTGAAATGAAAGACAAAGAACGTGTGACATATGCGGTTGCGTCATTTCCGCCGGAAGTGCGACTTTGTGAAACCTCGATTCCAGGCCACTTTTATGGAGTTTGTGCTCGGCACTTCATCCCCGTCGGGACTTGGATTGGGCCTTACGAAGGAGTCCGAGTTTCCGCCGAGGACATTTACGAAGGAATGGACATGTCTTACATGTGGGAGGTACATTGATTCTTTATTTAAAACGCGCATATAAGCACATACATTTGTACAATAGATTATCTGAACAAAACGCTGTAGAGCCAAGACCAAAACGTTTCGTTAATAGGCAATTCCAGCTTTTAATTTACGCACGCAGGGGGTGATGGGAAGTACGGTATCATATATTGCTGATTACGCTGAAAAATTTCAATATTTACAAGTAGCTATCACTCCGTGTTTACACGGCGACCATTTTTATTTTTTCAGCATAATCAGCAATATAATATTAACCAGACATTTTGTCCGGTAAAGTATTGAATTGTTCGGCCATATTGAATTGTCATTGTTACCATAGCAACAGTAGTGACGCAACTTTTATGATCAGTTTCTGGCTCAGAATGTATATGTATGTAAGTCGTACAGGTTTTGTTTTCGAACCAGTAATATTTCTTGAAAAAGTTTAATCAAACTCATTAACCATCCATTCTCATTGGAAATTATAGGTATTTTTTTAGATAGGAAATTGTAGGAATATTCTTAACTTGTCTGTGGGTATACATACATGCGACCTTTATTCGACAAAGGAGATTTCAAAAATAATTTCAACATCTTGTAGGTGTACCAAGATGGACGTATTTCATCATATCTCGATGGAAGAGATGAAAATGCGTCGAGTTGGATGCGGTTCATACGTTGCGCCCGACATAAGCACGAACAAAATCTTTTCCTATTTCAATATGGCGATAATATCTACTATCGCGCTTATAAAGATATATCTCCAGGCTCAGAACTACTGGTTTGGTACGATGATCAATACGAAAAATTTCTTGGAGTGCCTATACGTCTACGATATATGAACCCGATATTAACTGGTATGATTTTTATTTGTGTTTGGACCACAGATTAAAGCTGGAGTAATACGAGCAACAAAATTGCTGCAACTTGCAACAAATGTGCAAATATTTTCCTTTAACATGCGTAGAAATGTGCAGGGGCCTTTCTTGTTAAAACATTAGAAGTTCAGATTTCACTTCCTCTACCGTTACCGGCCTCTCACACGCTTAAATACGCATTTGATTGGTTAATCGGGTAGATTAAATGCATTTGATTGGTTATACCTCTCTCTCAATATGTCTCAACATATTGTGTCCTAATTAGTTCCTTGGAAAGTTCTTCACATAATAATAGTGCGATCCAATGACGATGTTCCATTGTCTTTTCATTGTTTTGAACGGCCGCAGATAAAAATTATTTCATTAAACAATGTCCATGCCCTTTACGTTAGCAATCATGTTTGTCTTCTGTGAACATGTTACATGGATCACGTTTGATTAGCTTCACACTGATTTGCTGAGGTAATTGGAATGAGGGCAGGAAAAAATAATTTTATTCCTAGGAGCACAAACTGGAGACAAAAATTTCCTGCAGACCAACGGAGTATTTTTGTGCATAAACTTCATGTGCATAAACTTATAGTGTTCTAGCTAATAGACATGGTTTTAAATTCAAGGAATAATATCTGTCAACCATATGTTGTTGCGCCCATAGTGGGACATGGGTGTTAAGGTTTCCTTCAAATTTTCAATAGCAAATCTTCATTCAAACGAATTTCCTGCAGCTGTTTAATTAACATTTCCTGCGAGCAGTGCTCGCGTGCTCGCCTATTTTTTCCACCCTACACACATTGAAATTTCATATGAGAATGGACTGCGCATTCAAATGTCGTGTTCTGAGATTGCAGTTGAACTATGACATGTAGCCGAGAATGGATTAGAACATGCATATCAAAGTATCCAACTGTTAAATCATCATTTGAATATTTGAAAAATGTTGCTCAAAGAACAATTAGTTTCCGCGCGGTTAATTCGTTTTAAATTAAGAAAATACATTCCCTCAAATGTACCTTTTACATTTGTACATTTTGCTTTACACAGAAGTCAAAATATGGTAGTACAAAATTATTTCATGACAGTTCTGTTGTTGGCTATAAGTGAAACACAATGATTGAACAGTTGAATACTTTGATTTACCCATTCTAATTCTTCCGATCTCAGCTACATGTTTGAAAGTTGTTTAATCGATTTCTATTAAACCTAAGGCCACCAGTTTATTTAAATTTTTGTTTTGTTTAGGTCAAGTATTTCCCAAGGACATTGCCCTTAGTTCATCCACAAAGCAACCTAACTATCCACAGTCATTCCGTGTACCCCCAACGCAACCCCTACATTGCGATACTCAGTTCACAGGCACTCCACCACCCTCGAATGACAACGTTCGTCCCAAATCACCGAGCAATGAAATCAACACTGTGTGTACAAAAACCGCAGGAGAATCCGCTGACACAAAAGACGCAGACTGTGGGCGCACAAGTCCGCACGAGAGCTCTGGGAGCCTGGAAGCTGGTGTCTGGCGATGTGGCCAATGTTTCAAAAGTTTTACCCAACGTTCATTGCTACAAATACATGTGTGTCCACGTTTACCAGAAAAGCCGTACCAATGCGGCCATTGTGCCCAGTCCTATGCTCACCCCACGGACTTGCGCACGCATGTTGTAACACACAATAGCGAGCGGCCGTTCAAATGTGGTTTTTGTGGTCGCTCGTTTGCGGGCTCAACTACCTTAAATAACCATATAAGGACACACACCGGACAAAAACCTTTCGTCTGTGAGAACTGCTCAAGATCGTTTTCTCAAGCGTCACAGCTTAGTCGTCATCAGAGGCTGCCAGGCGATTGTTGCCCTAAAGACAATACACACTGACGTGTACATTCTGTTATTTTCTGAGAAATATTCAATATCGTTTCTCAGAAATTGCCATAGAAACACTACATACTGTCGTGTAAATACTTTCTGCACAATGTTAGTAAAAAAGTGATTGTTTTCTCAGATGTGACATTACTAATTTGGGATCGGTTGTGTACCATACCACAGGTCGGATAATGATTTTATCAAGCTCTAAAACTGTCCATTGAGCCTTATAGAATTACTTCTAAGTTACTGAGATACAATCAAAAGTTGCTTAATATGTTTTTTATTCGATTCGAAATTTGAAATAGCAACAAAAAAAGACTTTTGGGTTCATATTGACGACTGGCTGACCTACTCTGGATCAGGGGGTTTCCTGTTTCGCTGAAGCTGTAGCCTGCACTCAGGCGGTGCTCTGACCTTACTATGCATATCCCCAATAATCCAAGATGGCGGACAGCTCATGCATTTCTTTCAGTCAAAATATTTGAAGAATCAAACAAGATATGAAAATCTGTAACAAGATTTTAGAGATAGTTTTAAACGTTCTTTCGAACGAGACAATAAAATGTTTTGTTGCCATTGTCCTTTACGAGTAAATACAGTATGCAATTTGCATATGATTGACTTCATGCCGTCTTCAATGACAGTGAACAGCTGAAATGCGTTCAATAATTTCCAAATAATATATTCAAACTTTACGTTCGCCTGCTCTAGTCGGTGCATTTTTATATTCATCCTTCATATAAAGCACATAGCATATCGCACTGTTAAGGTATTTAACTGCACTCAAAAAGCAATAGAAGGTCCATATTCTATCGCCGTGTCGCTGATTCAATTTGTCGGAGTATTTAATATGCAAAGTGCCGTTTGAGGACGCGAATTTGCAACTTTTAAATATAAACCAATAACATACTCTCTGGCGTCTAATAATTATTACTTTCCAGCCGGGCTATATTAAGTTGGTTTGTTGATAAGTTTATTTTATTGATCTTGACCGCTACAGCTATAGTTTTGCAAGTGTGTCCAAATATTGTGGGCGTTTCAAAAATTGGTTGATGTTAATTTTTTACGTTCTAATGCTCAAGAGTAAAGAACCGTTTCGACATTTTGAACGAGAATACGTGATATACGTGAACAGTGCAGGCGAAAACATCTGTCTGTGTCTCAAACATAGTGCCTATGCCTCTCTGAGTTACGGAGTAAAAATGTAGTAACGCTGCCAAATTTGGACGTCTGCTGATGTATTATTGTATTTTTTATAAACATTCGATTCTTAATGGGAGGAACATTTTGTGTGTATCGGTAAGTTTGATGTAGAATTCATAGAAATGGAATTAAATAACGACCGAGGGCTCGACTAAAATTGCAAGGCATTGCTATTGGCGTTCTTATGGTTCAGAGTAGAGCATGTACATAGATCCGTAGCGACTCTGTGTGTGTGTCTGGGGTGTAACCCTCCCCCACACAATATTTGTTCATGAGTAATTTCAGGTAAATTTCTGGGTTAGCTGATTCTCAGGGAAATCAGTATAAGAGCATTGCCATTCAGACAGAGAAACTTTGTGACAAGCTAAGAATGCCAAATTTTTGTTGCATTTCTGGGCTTTTTGCCAGGGTCTAAATATTCAGAATTTCCTCGGGGGGAACTGACAACCCCCACTGAAACATCCTGGTAGGTTTAGCCCCCGGTGTCACGTTTTGCTAATATATTCTTTCGGAAGAAACACCTGCTACTTCCTGCTACTTGAATATACTCATGGAAAGCTGCACCGAATTCCAAATATACTACTTTCAATTCCAGGTAATGAAAAAGGTAATTTAGAAAATCAGGTAATTTTGACGCACTGCCAACCCCCCTCCCCCCCTTCCGAGGACAATGTTTTTCGCTACGTGATACGTCCTTGCATGTATACATGACTTCTAAGTTATGTATATCTACTTATTCTTTTCCTCTGACCCTCGCGAAATCAGTTCAGTGTGGACGGCTTGAATCTTTTCTTTCGACCATATTCTGTCTCTCGCATCTTCTTTAGTCCAATATACCGTCGTTGATGTCATCTTTCCAGCGTTTTCGAGTGCTTCAGTTTCAGTACTCTGCAGTATATCCTCATTCATCACTTTCGTGAGACAGTTATCACCGTATCTGCCCTTTGTAAGTGTCCAAACTTACTTTAATCTTATCACTCTCATATTTTCCACGATGTTAATCAAATCCATGATTAACATCATAATCATTCAAGTTCTGAAGTTCAGCCTGAAACGGACAGAAAAGTGCTGATATGAAGACCTCGGAACTTTTTACAAAACCTATATTCACACAGCCGGTATTCCTGCACCGTTTTCTACAACGGATTGCCTAGTTTATCTGATGACTATATATGGCCACTTAGGGGCTGTTTATATGGAGCCGGGCTGGCCCGGCTAACCGGAATATGATTGGAATAATAAAGCTTATCACAGCTTTTATAAACATGCAAAATGACATTACAAAGTTGAATTAGCTTAGTTGGATTCCAGTAACAGTATAAAGTTTATTGAAACGATCTTTTACGGTCAGGAAAAAATTCGTAACACGATCCATCTCGGCTATTCCAGCTGACCCGGCTCTCATGTGAACAGCCCCTTTGAAAGAATACAAAAACCGGCGCATTGCATGCGAATAATTTTCTCTCAATCTATCGCCACGCATGCAGAAGTCGCTGAATCCTTGTTTCCTACCATCCCTATATATAATCGCAAAGAAAGTTTGAAAACACGGCTGTCGTTGGTAGGGATGTGACTATATCTGAAAAATACAAAGCGAAATTCGACATTTCGAGCCGGAAGGCCCTTCGAGGCTTCGTTGGGAAGACGGCCTAAAACGTATTTTAATTATTGATCAAATTCATTAATCGGTCATTTCAATTCGTTAATCATTCAAGCCCTTATTCCTATTACGTCAAACAATGTTCAAATTACATTTGTCTTAATTATAATTTGCACTCGGCTTTGGGACACGTCCGTTTCGTACAGCCAATGAAATTCACAAAAAGCCTTGCTTGTAATTTAAATAAGCGAGGATACTTTGCTATGCAAACATCGTTTACAATAGTTGACTTTCAGTTTGGTTTTACTGGAATACTTTTGCAAGATAAATCAAGAAATTTTGGTTGCACGATTCTGGCAAGACATCAATGAAAGTCGAGTTTTTAAACCTGGCGCACAACTTTTGAAATGAACGGTCAACGGTTAGCTAACTTGGAAACGTTCAAACCTATATCAGTCGGTATATGTAAACAGCTCTCGTAACATCCGTTGCTGTGTGGTTTTAAAACGCGTGTCTATTTCATTTTACTTTCATTTTTCAATGTGAAACCTTGGTTTTTTGGACATTCCGACTTGATTTTGCGACCCACGAAAAGTATAGCAATAAGTTTTCTGAAAAGCGCTTTAACAGTTCTGCAAATGGGCAATGTTGTAACAGGGTGAGTTGCTGAAAATTCAATGTTGACATAATTGTATAGTGTAGTATTATATATTCTGACATTACGGGCGATTAAATGTATGTGCTGGTTTTATGCTTTATGTATATACTGTTAATCTGAATTTTAAAGACTACCCGCAGCGATTCTGTTCACTTGAATTCATGGAGTTCTATCACGGCCTATCTAGATGTAACCCATTGCGCTCTCCCCTTGACGAGTGAAACCGTCTGACGTTAGACAAAGTAAAATAATAAAGTAGGGCGCAATTGAAGATGCAAGACATTTCGAATACGTGGTTCCCAGAAGCTTTTAAAGAACGGCGAGGCTCTGGAACCAGGATAAACATTAGCATCTTGTCAACATGAGATTTGAGTTATTTAATCAACAATATTTTTTCTTGAATTTTGTTGTCTTGTTTAAATAGCTCGAACCTTGCGATTTCCGAGCGTATGGCGTACGTGATAAGATAATTAAAAGTGAACTATGTTGTCGAGGGTGCCAAATTTCCGAAGGGGGAGGGAAATATCCTAGGAAATATGGCCCCAAATTTCCTGGGACACCGGCACCGCATCTCAATGCGGTTAAGGCTGAGTTCATTGCTAGGCGACATACACCGACAGTCGCCGAATTCTATTCTGCGATCAGCGTCGTAGGCAGGCACTTTTCATTGTCGTAGCGCGTCGGGAATCTTCGTTGTGTTCATGATTCGCGAGAATTTCAAGCGTAAAGAGGAGCCGGGCTGAGGTAAAAGTTCTACGACTGTCGCCGACGACTCGCGAAGAGTGTTTGCGACTACAGCTCCAGCTACAGTGTTTGCGACTACAGCGCGAACTCATATAAACAGTCTAAGAGTTAGAGGGATTAAAAGAAAACTAATTAAAGTAACAATTTTTTTTTGTGTGTATTCAATATATAGCTAGACCATAGTAAGACTTTTTTAAATGTGTTTATTAAATTGTAATCCACAATTAACATGAGACTTAGTGAAAGTTCGTTCCTAAGCAAAATTATTTTTTTAGCAGCCACGACTCGGTGACTGTGAAAAGAAACGGAACTTTCTCGGAATGCGAAGATGATTCTGACAGCGGACAGTTAACATCACCATATTTACCTAAGAAAAAATCTCTCAGCCTCCTTCATGCTGTAGGTACGTGAATATGTAGTAGAAACTGAACTTAGGAAAGACAACCGGCTCTGTTGCACTTGACGATCGTTTTATGTCATATATGTGTCTATTATCTTCCAGATCTTTCTCAACCATTGTCTTCCACTCGTTTACGTGATTCTTAAATCCTGGTCAAACGTAAATAAAAGTTTCTACCTATCTATCTATCTAACTATGAAAGTTATGAAGCGAAAGTTGACGAGAGTTAACCTGATGTTAGCGCGCGCGTAGGGAAAACTCTTATCATAGTTATCAACTCGCTTGATCGGAGCTTTGCCTTTTTCGTTTTGCCGCTTCTGGACATCCATTCATTTTCAAATTTTGCCAACTTTTCATCGTCTATATTGTTACTAAATAATCTCAACAAAATGTTTTCAGGGGTGGGCAGAGATACAAGGAGGGGTGACTGAGTGAGAGTTTGCTAGTCATGCGGCTTACTTGCAGCTGAGAGCTAAGCTGAATTCAACCTCGTAAGTCAGGGTTTTTATCACGGAGCTGAATTACGAAAGGACGCACGTGTCAGCTTATCCCAACCCACCTTTTGTCAACATTTCTTGCGTGAGGAAACTTGAGTACCCGAAGAAAACCCACGACTTTCGGAAGAGCGTTGAGCAGGCCTTAAAATATCGGTCGGTCACGGACATTGTCCGACCCATTCGTGAAATTGTCCGACATAGAGAGGAAGCCACCGGACATTCTGTCCGACATAAGTGAAACTGAGGTTTACTGTTTGTCCGACCCGAGTGTATTGGTGTCCGACCGAACTGTAGCTTTGTCCAACGTAAATCAATCCGCAGTAAGGCTGGTATGGTAAATGGAAAATAAAGGACAATTGAGTATTGTATAAAAAGTAAACTGCATGGAAATGTTGTTTCAACGTAGGCTGATCGAGCGCGGGGCGGCAACGTGCTAGCGAAATGGTGAAGTGGAAAACGGGCTTAAGTTGTCGAAGTCTTACTGCTGTTCTTGCAAGCAAGTTCATTTTGGCTTTATAACAAACGTACTTGCAGGGAGGTGAGTCCGGGATTGGACGCACCGATCCAAACTTCCAGCCACCCGAGGTGCGTCCAATCCCGGACTCACCGAACCTGCAAGTACGTTTGGTTTTTATCCCATACACCGAGCCATACACACATTTGTAGCTCTTCGCGATATATTCGTCGTCTCGTCGATGTTTTGTGAACATTTTCCCGGCCAAAAAAATCACTGGGCAAGAAAATATTTCTTTATCTACGTCTACATTACCTTTACTGCATTTTTTCTTTGGTTTTTCTTCAGTCTCAGTATGTTAGTCACCGACTAAAAAGTTCTTTAAACTTTAGGTTTATCGGCTAAATCTTGTCCGCCATATTTGTTATTGTTATTGCAACGTAAGCAGTTTAGCGGGTGAGTTCGGGCGAAAAGCAGGTGAGCTCGGCAAAAAGCAGGTGAGCTCGACGACAAGCTCACCTGCTCTAAACCAATCAGAAAGCCGCTTTTAACACAGGTATGGGATAAGGAAATAAGTAGAATGACACAAATTATTTAATTTCTTCACAACATTTACCGTTCAGAATTAATACATTGTGCTGATATTCATTTGTGTCATTCAGACTTATTTCCGAGTCAAAACTGAACTGAAGGTCATCGGACATATGTCCAACCCAAACTCAACGTCATCGGACATTTTGTCAGACAGCCCTGTAAAAGATATTTTAAGGCCTGGGCGTTGAGTATAATCGAACCCACGATCTATGATGAAATACAGTAAGGCGCTTGCTCTGATGATTGCGCACTCCCCACCGGGCACACGACGTTGTTTCAACGTTGAAATTTGGTAGAAAAAAGGTTACGACGTCGACAACCTAATATCTACGTTGCTCTGACGTTGTTTTACAAACATTGGTTCAACAGCAGCCAACAGACGTTGAGTTAACGTTCATTCATGGTTAAATGTACGACGTCGATTTGTGAACCAATCTCAACGTTGTTTTAACGTGGATTCAACGTTGAATTATGGTTGATGAGATTGGCAACCTAATTTCAACGTTGTTTCAACGTCGAAACAGTAATGGCGATCCAATTTGCATAGTCAACCCTTTTTCAACGTCTATCCAACGTCTGGAAGGTCATTTCCAACGTTGATTCAACGTTGGATAAACGTCATTTTGCCCGCTGGGTCACTGATTGCAGACTTTTTGCACCCTTTTGAAATTCATCGTCAAACTGAATGTAAAATAAAATTTGCTTTATCAATACCAAATTCTGTGATCGGCTCCCCTCCTGCCCATTCATACGTTTCTGCCAGTAGTGCCTTTATGTTTGGCCCGGGGGTGGGGGGCTAACTATATATCTTCAGAAACATTTATCAAGGCGCCATTCACAAGATACGTGCCATTGTGGATGGGAAGCACTATTTCAATAGTGTGAATGCAGCCGTCACAAAGCGTCACGAGGGGGTGTCGAGGATTGGCAAAAAGCCTCGCGTACTATTTTGTGGCCAAATGTGTATAAGTCAATAAAAGTCTCTACAAATGAAGCATTTTGCATCGTGATGAATTGCAGTTGAAATTTTGCTTAAAACTGTCAAAAGTTGTGCTGTGTATAAAATCGACCTCGGAAGCATTTTAATATAATTATACATGTCAAAGCATTGAACTGTTCAATCATTATTTGCTGTTTCGCATATTTTGTCTTCTGTGCAAAACAAAACAAAGAAAGATACAATTTAACCCTGCGAAACTAGTCGTTTTTTTGAGGAACTTTTTGTACACAATGATGATCACTTTCAAATTCGCTTATTATGCATATATGCATGCATGTATTTAATTATGCTAATCATTCAATAACAAATCGCGTAGGCCGGTAGCAGCGTCTCGAACAGGATATAATATAAACATAAAAGTTCTTGTTGTTATAAAACACATTTGCCTTCGCGATTTAATAGCCTGTGTCGGTTATGAAGTTATTTAAGCTTCTGGTGAGCCCAGAATGACTGTATTAGTCGTCTACGGTAAGTTTACAAATGTCACAAATGGACAATGTTATGAAATGTCGATATATATATAGGCCAAGCAGCTCAATCCAATAATCTTGGTATTTTAGCCAACTAATTACTTATTTATTGCTTGTCCTATTGCTTATGTTTTCAGTCCATAAAGGCAAAGTTGAAGGCCGGACGGGTAAGCTTTAATCTATTAATTAATTATTTATTATAGTTTGCCGTATAATGTTCTAGAATATTTCGAAGGTCAGAATATTAAATTTGATGGCATAATTTCGTAGCCTCGACATTCATATGTAATGAACTTGACATGTACAAATTCCTTCCTGAATCCTAAGCACGTACATATAAATGCCGTTTAAGAAGGCTTTTATCTGTTGCTAAAACTGTTTATATTTTGTATCAAATCTGTGTAAAAATACGAACCATTTGCCGTATTTTGTAAGCAAGTCTAGGTATACTTTGGTAATTTGATATAGCAATGTGAAATAAGATATCATTACAGCATAATGGGAAGCTTTCGGGGCAAAGTACATCATTTTGGTGTAGGAATTGCGTGGATTTTGTTAAAAGTCTCAATTATTGCGTTTTATGCTAATAATTTGTCACATTTCCATTTGTTACATTACACTATGTATCAACTAGGTTGATTATTAACCCCAAATTGCAAGGGAATATGTTGGACATTAATAGTAATAGGAATTTAATAACACTATTTAAAGTTTAAGACAATCTGCCCTGGGTGTCTTTGTTATCTTTCTGTGGTTTTTAGTCAACATTCAAACACTTCTACAAAACGATTGTCTTCATAATCAGCAGTACTCTGTCAAACCACAGTACTCTGTCAAACCATTACAGTTGAGTGTAACATGGATAAATGGATGCCAAATGTACCAAATCTAGCAGTGACATCATGCAACAACTGCTGATGCAAGAATTACTGGCTAAATTATGTATACATGTGTAGCCTCTGTGTTGTCAAAATTGTGCTTTAATTACCCATTGAGTCGCATTGTGCCCTGATGCGCCCTACTTTATTATCCTACTCTGTCGAATGCCAGATTATGTTACTCTGTCTAACGCCGGATGATTTTTCTCATCAAGGGGAGAGCGCTGGCAATTATTGGGTTAAATGGCCTATCTGACATGTGTCCAGTTAGTCCATTGAGACGCATTGCGCCCTGATGTGCCCTTAGTTGCAACTTTATTATTTTACTCTGTCTAACACCAGATTATTTTAATCTGTCTAATGCCAGACGATTTTACTCACCAAGGGGAGAGCACTGGTGCTTAATGGGTTAACCTATTGTGAAAAATCGTCTGGCATTAGACAGTAAAATAATAATGTAGGGCCCATATTGGGGTGCAATATGCAACTTAATAGCCTAAGGGCAGATATATGTCAATTCATATCATTGATTGGGTTTGTTGGTTGATTTTAGGTAACATCAACAGTTATGTCAAAATAATTCTTCATAATGCCATTTCCAAGACTGAAGTCGCTCGAGGAGGAGGTCCTGTTTGGCGGGAAGAGTTTTTGTTGTAAGTACACAGTTGATACACAGCTTTTGCTGGGTAAAATTATGAATATAGACCAATTAAAAAAAAAGAAACTTTAGAAAAACTTTAATTTTGGGCTTGCATTCAAACTTTTGGCAATATAAGTAACTGCACAGTAGGTACAGTAAAGGGCACCAAACTAGGTTTTACTTTAAAAGATTTTCTTGTTCTGTTTTGTAGTGAAACAACTGAACTGAACCGTGACTTGCATCTTGAACTATGGAGTCGAGGTTTGATACGAGATACCTTGCTTGGCTCAGCTCGTATTCCTCTCATACACATCCAGCATTCAAATGAGGTAATTAACCCAATGAGTGGCAATCATCTGGTATATTTATTATTACACAGAGTAAAATAGTAATGTAGGGCTCATCAGCGTAGTTAACATGACGTTGTATCAATTGGCAGATATGGTGTGATAATTAACCCATTGTGTGAGAGCACTCTTCCCTTGACAAGTAAAATCATCTGGCATTAGACAGCTAATTAATAAAAGAGTAAAGTAGGGCTCATCAGGGCCTACCTTAAGTTGTAATTACCCATATGTAATGAGCCATACCATTTGTCAAGGGAGAGCACAGCGGCACAAAATCTGTGCCATTTTGATGCCACAAGATGTTCCCAGTTTTAGGTCCTTGAATTTACTGGAAAAACCTCCTTAAAAGTCCTGAAAAGTCATAGCATTTCAAGCTGTGACAGGTAGTTTTTCAAAATTGCCCTGAGGGTACGTTGAAGAATAAAGCTCTGTTTTGCTTGTTCGAAACTGCGTTACTATGAAGATAGGAAAGTAAATATAAGATTTCCATATAATCATTTATTTCAAACAGTTTGTATAGCCGTCATCGCCGTCTTACTATGCGTATATAAACTCTTTAATACTGCACTTTGGACGTTTTCCTTTGTTATTTAGGAAGGCAGCAGCATATGGATTCCTTTGTATCGCGTTAGTTATTCTGGTGTCACTGAGGCTGGTCATAAACTGTGTGTCTCTACCAGATTCGCTTTGCCAAATGGTACAGTATGTTCAAATAATCCAAAGATACCATCAGATGATACTAATTAAGTTTATTGAGTTTATTGAGTTCCTCATTCATTGGTGAGCGGATTTACCAACAGGCTACTGGACTACTGCCCAATTAATATGGGATCCGAGGTGCCTACGATGTAACGTCCCTATCCGAGAAGACGCGAAACTCTAACCATTCACTGCCACTGGTGTAAATGTAGTACCAAGGATTATTAAACCTGGGTCTCTTACCAGAACTCTGGACATTTCGTACCCTAACTCTGGCCGTTTCGTAAAATGAATTTCCAAATCCATGTTTTTGAAAATTGAAATCTTGCTTATCCCACTCCTGGCAAACAGCCATATTTTTGAGATCAGTGAGAAGGTCCGCCCATGAAACATAGCCACGTGCCCGCGATTATTATAGACAGATGAGATTTAGATCGAGGACGCGAACGTCAAAGACGACGTGAAAATGGCGTGTTGTGCCCATGTATGGATACGCCACGCCATTTTGACGTCATTTTCACGTCGTCTTTGACGTCCGCGTCCTCGATCTAAATCTGTCTAGTAGACTGATGAACTTTAGACTTCGCTAATGCTTTCCTTTTCCCGGGTTTAAATAGCCGAGCGGAATTTAGTACCCTCACCTTGGGCTTACGTACGCCTGGGCCGGCGCTTGACTTGGGGACAAAAAATCGGAAAAAATATTACTATCGTATAGAAACGATTATTACTCGCAGGTGTATATTAGTTTTTGCAACTGGAAATACCGTCTACTTCTTGAATCGTAGGCAATAGTATTAAAGTCTGTTGCAAGGAGCAAGCTTGCAAGTTTACGTGTTAGATCATACGATATTCCACTGTGGGAAAAAAACTTTAATTTCTGATTTTTTATTCTTGTTTATTTGCACATATCTCTAAATATGTACTTATTTCCCAAATTTACTAATAAACGTATTATTATAGAATATATAACTAGTATAAACATTTTTAGCAACATTGATGTAAATAATAGTAAAATTTCTTCTTATCAATTTTAACCTTAGCACTTCTTGTAAATCCATTGTACTTTTTTTAACCAAAGATGGATATTAAATATTATTATGTCCCATGCAACTCTACTTTAAGGCTACGTTTTAACTATACCGCGGGATAGTTTTCTTTAGCGGCACAACTTTCAGAAGCTGGGCGAAACAACATCTCTCCGTTGAAATAATTTCTCTGAAAATAGCGTGCTTAAAAGGTACACGGATACGTGTTTTTTCACGTCGCTACGCGGGGAAGCTAGTATCCGGTACATTGTAAACATACAGTATGGGTCGATCTTTCCAAAGTTCTAGAACGTTTCAATCTTTGAGGATGCTCACAAGCTGTTACCATCTGGTGAACAGGCTGTGTTGTTTAATACAAAAATGTATATGTAATATATATTTGTGTGCACGCAACATACACGGCCTGACTTGTTTTTGCTGCATCCTATAGGTCTTACAGAAAGCGAAGCGGCAAATCTTCAAGAAAAGTTGGACTGGCTCAACGCGATTATGCAAGATGAATTAACCATCATTCAAAAACAAGTTGGTCGGCACGCAGAATTGAAGTCGTTGTTGTCGAATCGCAGTGGAGGTATTATGCAAGTGTAGTATATTTTAAATATAAACAAACGAGTCGTACGCCCCCTGCATGCATGGAAATCTTGGAAAATCCAGGGGTTTTTTATAGTCCTGGAAACTATAGAAAATCTATCACTCCCATTGCCGAAAAGAGAACTTCTCAACAACAAAAAACACGTTTGAATACAGTAGGGATAAATTTTGAAATGAACTTCCCAGCTGATGTACTCCATCGATCCATGCCTTAAAAATGGTTTAAGTCGAGAAACTGTCTAGTTCTCGATTAGTTGCGTCACATCGCGAACTTGTATTTACCTGAATAAATACTTGTTTGTCAGTTAATATGTATATAGATGTGAATGTTTCTTATGCAATTATGTACATGTACAGTCTGGACATTGAAATCAGTTTTTGCTGATAGGGCTATGCGTCATTAAATACAGTTTTAACACACTAGGCTATTGATGCCTTCTTTTGACCTAGGGACGTTAGATTGCCGAAGGGAGGGTGGGCTGGATTAAAAACTGGGGTTGAGGTTGGGGTTGTGTCAGTTTGTAGTAAACTTCAGCATATGCATGTGACAGAACATAAGATTTTGGCAAAGTTTTTTGCTTTCTTGCACGAACGCTATGAATCAAAATGTCGCCAAAATTAGTTACACCAATTTGCAAACCAGTTTCCTTCTTCAGAGAAGAAAACGCACCGTGACTATCACGACGGCGCGCCATTCGCGCAGGAAAAGAAACCGGACCCAGAAAGTGCGGCAGTCAATGAAAACAGCGATACTGAAGCGGACAGGGAACCAGTCAAACCACACGACCGTCTTCTTCCATCCGAATCTCCACGAAACTCTCCGAGTCTTACCCGAAGAAAACCTGTTTCGAAACGAGGAATGTCCCCACGACAGGTGTCCATTGAGTCAGACGATATTGATTATTTGACGCCTGAAATGGTATGTATGTATGTACTATGCTATAACGATTAACGGTGTATCACATATATATATATATATATATATATATATATATATATATATATATATATATATATATATATATATATATATATATATATATATATATATATATATACAGATTGTTGTGGTTTTTTGAGGTAAAACGAAAAACTATATTACGCTCTATCCATATGGTATTGAGCACTGTTTGTGTTTCGTAAACCAAAATCTTAAGATATATATATATATATATAGTATATATCTGAAAAGACGTTTCTCATACAGAGCTGCAAAGTCATGGAACGAACTATCTAGTGAAGTAATTAATAATCTACAGCAAAAATCAATATTTTCTTTCAAACGGCATTTACATGCACTAAATAATATTGTAAGATACAGTAGGTCTGCAGCATAAGTATATTTTTAGTAAGTAACTTATATATTGTTATAAGAGTGTGTACACGGCCCTTTCAGAACCAGTGTTGTATATATAAATATATATACTGAATAGACTACCGTGTATAAAGAATTTTATTAAACTATTCAACAATTAAACCACTAGGGGGGAGGGGGGAGTTGTGCGCACCCCCTGCTTCCCACTGGTATATCCGCGTCCCTGATTAAGGTTCCTAATATCAATCGTTCAATTCGTTTTTTTGTCACATCCCGGTACTAGATTAAGCCCTGCTCAAGTTCGCCATTTTTTGCAGGTTACGGGAGACAACACGAGTTTATCAGACTATGATATGGACAGCAGTCGGGAAGGATCAGTTTCAAGTAGGGGAGGTGACGATAAGGCCAGAACCAAAAGACCGAAAAGAAAAAGAGGATTTCGCATTTCACCAAAGAATGAGGAGAAACTAGCAGCTATGACTGAATACGAGTAAGTCGAGGCCAGCTAGCCTGCGTCGCAGACGGTGGGTGAAACTTTGGGACGGTAAGTTTACCGTCCCAAAGTTTCACCCACCGTCTGCGAAGCAGGCTAAGGCCAGTGGACTTCATATGTATCTGGAGTAAGACGTCAGAAATGTAATTAAGCTTTCTCAAACCATGTGACCACGAAGCCACGATTGCAATTTTAGATCACCCCTGATGAAGACACTAGATTGGAGTGTCGAAACGTTGGGTCTTGATTACAATTCGACTCGGCTTTGTAATGCATCATTTATTTAAACCAGAATAGTGAGCGAAACATGATTGATATACCTGGTTGCAGTGAACGAACAAACTTTAAATATTAATTTTTGTTCTCGATTTTTGTTCTTATAGAAATAAAGTGAAGTTTTTGAGTAATATTGACATGACTCCAGATTTGAAGCCGCATACGGAGGCCTTGCCTGTTCACGCAATGGTATGTTTAACAAATAGATAAGATTTTGCCGTTGTCTGTCCAGTTTTAGTATAAATTTCCAGGTGACTATTGATTTTTCTGCATTCTGATTGGTCAAGATTCATTGTCTCTGAAGTGATAGTCACTGGTCAGTGACTATAGCTTTTTTTCAAAATGGCTGCTCGTTTTGCCGTAGTGATAGAAGAGGAAATTGCCAAAATTAAAGAAGATAGCATTCCGAAAAAACCCAAACAAGCTACAAAATATGGTTTAAAAATATTTCAAGGGAAAATATTTAACTTTACGTGCTTTTATTTGGAAAAAGACTGGCTTAGTCGCAACGCGACACAGAGCCGTGTCTGAGATTTAAATTTTGTAAACAAACTATTTATAGTGAAAATAAATTTCTTTAAAGTAAATTTTTATAAAGTTGTGTGGATTATTGTTTGTAAACACCTGGAAATTTATACTAAAACAATTAGTCGCCTCAGGCTCGGTGATTACAAGCCTATATTCACTTCGCCTTCGGCTCAGTGAATATAGGCTTGTAATCACCTCGCCTTCGGCGACTAATTGTTAAATAGAAACAAAGTATGATGTCATAATGTGTGAAGAACAGCCCAACCTCAAATGGCAATTAAAAAAAAAAAAAAATACCCACCCCTGGCCAGGAACGTTACAAACGGGATATCTGTGAAATGAGTTTGACAACATTGCTTGTGCAATTTTCTGCAGTCTAAAGTTTCATGTTGTCTGCACATGGGCTTTCTTTGGGGGCACCATTTGCCTCCTGACAAATCGGAAAATGATCAAGATAGTGACTCTGACTGATTTACATACGTGTATTGACATATGAAATGAATAAATATATAATGACCGTCCCTTTTTTCTTGGTGCAATTTTTCTTGCAACTTGCAATGCAATTCTACTCTTGAGAGATGTTAATTAGTGAAATCAGTGAAGAATTTTCGATATGTTGAGAAAACATCAGCGGAGTGTAATGAAAACTCGTATTTGGCAATTTTACATCTCTCAAGAGTAGAATTGCGTTGCAAGTTGCAAGAAAAATTGCACCGTGTAACATGGCCTTTAGTCTCATGTATAATTCATGGCATTGTTTCATGTTGTCTGCACATGGACTTTCTTTGGGGGCACCATTTGCCTCCTGACAAATCGGAAAATGATCAAGATAGTGACTCTGACTGATTTACATACGTGTATTGACATATGAAATGAATAAATATATAATGACCGTCCCTTAGTCTCATGTATAATTCATGGTAATTCTGTTTGTTTTTAGTCTCATATCTCGGCAAGGAGGATTGCACGAATGTCTATGGCTCAAAGGGCTAACCTTACAGACGAAGACATGGTAAGTTATGCAAACCATTTCTCTTGACCAATAAAATATAGATTCCTTCATGTTTGGTGACTGCATATACGATCCAAATTACGAGTTGTGAAGGATCGCTAAACACAACAATGGCGAACCGACCATGAAGTGTTTTGTTGATTGTATAAGCTGGAGTAATATATACGGGCAACAAAATTACTGCAACTTGCAACAAAATCTGATTTCAACGCATGTTAATTGAAAAATGTTCACACACATACATTACAAATCACGAGGCAACATGTGTCGACATTTCTACTTGACATGCGTTGAAATCAGATTTTGTTGCAAGTTTCAGCAATTTTGTTGCTCGTATTACTCCAGCTTAAGAAATAGAAAACATTTTCTGTGTTTCCCTACATGCCGTTATACAGAAGCACGCGCGTGGCAGTTTGGGGTGGGGTGGGGGGGCGAGGAATAAATTCAAATAATCGGAGACTTTTTCTGCGTTATTTCGAGTTCTCCCAAACTACCACAAGTGTTTCCACAATAGAAACACAGGAACAAATATTTTCTATTTCTTTTTTATATCTTGCTAAAGAAAAGTTTTTATAGCCTTTTTTTATATCCACTAATTTACAAATTCGCATTACCTCAGCGTAAAATCCACTCAATCGGTCGCCCACCCTTTGCTCGTCAATTTGACCATAAAATAGCTAGGGTTCTCCTCTGTTTCAACTGCGTATTTCCTTTTTGTCTTGTGGTTCTTAAATTTCGTAACTAGTATTATCGCACTATTTTTCCAATTACAGCGCGTGTTTTGAAAAAAATGGTTTTGTTTACATCTTAAAATCAAATCTCGACCAATAAACGTTCGCGTGCTGTAAATGTTATATTATAAATGAGTATTTATACACAGTAAACCTCGACTATAGATTTCTTAATAATAGTAATAAAAATAAAAATGTGACTTTTTTCTAAACAACGATGGTGTATTTAATTAAGCCTGTGCGATCGTGTTTAACAAGGAATATATTTACAAATTAAAATAGATTTTTAATGGATTTAAAATGAGAAGATTTTAAAAATCATTGTTTTTGTGAACTTTTTCACCAAGACTTCACATTGTATTCTTTAACGCTGGCATCGCTATGGTTACGATTGAGGGCTGATTCCACAGAACTTCATCTCTTTGTAGTTCCAGAACTAGTTAATAGTTCACAGTTCGTGTATTATAACGGTATACAGACCGCTGATATTTGGCTCACAATGAATAATTACATTCATTTTTGATTATCGTCATTATCAGTCTACAAATAAGCTTCAAGATATACAGTAGCTTTCTTATATTGGATTGGCAGGATACAACTATTTGAAAAATACAAGGAGAACTTCGAGGGCCCTTTCCGATAGATTGTTCGATTTTTTTTCAACCCATCCTTTTTTTGTGGATTTTTTTTTAATAATTAATACACCAATAAAAATCATTACCATTGATGAAAATGTCAATGTCAATAGATTATAAAGTTTGGAGGTTTAAATTTACAATATTCTACGACTATAGACAATAATATTATTCCCTTAATTAAAAAGCGCCTTAAAAATATATTGACTAAAATGTGATAACAACTTTATATTATAGAAATTACATGTGTATAAAAAGACATTGCAAGCAATGTTATATCCAATTTCAGGTAAGAGAAAGGTTTTCTAACACAAATTACAATGCAAGCTAATTTGACCATTCACATGAATACGTATACTCACTGTGCTTTAAAGTGCCTATATCACTTGTGGGACCTAAATGGATTTGAAAAGAGAGTAAAAAGTTAGTTAATAAGTTCAAAAGATTTTTTTGATTTATTGCAATAATTTCGAAGATACAGGCCTCTAAACTACCTACAGTCCCTGAATCCCAGGCTCCTATGCACAATGCACAGTTTGGAAAAAGGCGAAATTCAATAGCCGTGTTTACAGCCCAGGAGGCTGGGACTCAGGAACAGTCCGTTGTTTAGAGGCATATATCCTCAAAATTATTGCACTAAATCAAAAAATCTTTTGAACTTATTAACTAACTTCTTAGGCTCTTTTCAAATCCATAAAGGTCCCACAAGTGATATAGGCACTCCAATCGTTCCTTTCACTGATAAACATGCATCATGTGGTCATTATTACTGTACCTTCCATTTGTTTGTCTGTCTTTTTTAAATACGATAGTTTTAGTTTGCATATATAGCAACAAATGATCTATAACTTTAGACTAAAGTTCTAAGTTTTCATACCTCCCAAAACTGGGCATTGAATAGCGAAAACGTTTTTATTCTTAGATACGACACCACATGAATTCAATGTGTGGTCGACGCAAGTGCCTGCTTATTGCTACGAATGCGAGGAACTTCTTTGGGGACTGGCACGACAAGGTCTACGGTGTAAACGTAAGTTGTAAACGTCGTTTTAAAAAAGTACCCCCAAAATGGCGAATTTGGCCTTCGTGAGAAAGGCTAGTTGTACAAGGATATTCACCTCGACGCGAAAAGCATATAAACC
Organism: Paramuricea clavata; assembly: GCA_902702795.2. NCBI lineage: Eukaryota > Metazoa > Cnidaria > Anthozoa > Malacalcyonacea > Plexauridae > Paramuricea > Paramuricea clavata. The sequence continues at coordinate 35,124 of CACRXK020000514.1, forward strand.
ATAACAAAACAGAGATGACCATAAAACAACGAAAATATTTTTAAAACAATCTAGTGTATTCCAGCTCCCGTAACAGTTGCAAACAAAACAGTATTTCACAAGCTTTTAGTAACTTTATATTCATTAGAAGTAGCTTTAAAGAATACCTCTAAACACTGTTAAACTAGACTTTGTGGCTTTCTCTGTTTTTGATGGCGAAACCGCAGCTTCGCTTTATAGCAAAACATTCTGCTTGTCTGTAACCAGAACAAAACGGGAAGCCATTTTGTTTTTGTCCGGAAATGGATAGTGCAAGGCCAGGGATATCCGGAGCTCCACGTCCCGCGAGTATATGCTAATAGTTGATATACAAGTATTTGTTTGAATTTTTTAGAGTGCGGAGTAAAATGTCATGAGAAATGCAAGGATTTACTAAACGCTGACTGTCTACAACGTAAGTGTAGGAATAATTATGATACTACACTCTGGTTAATTAAAATATATGGCAAGGAAAAGAGAATATCTGAAGAGCCAAACGCCCGTATTCTAAAATCTCACTCACACTCATACTCAATGAGTGGAGGTTCAATCTGAACTTTTCTTGAGTGTCAATGATGTTTTTGAATAGCTGGAGGGTGAGTAGTCACATAGTAAGGTTCATATGACACTAGCCCTCCTGCTATTCAAAAACAGCGATGACACTCAAGAGAAGCTCAGATTGAACTTTCACTCATTGAGTGTGAGTGTGAGTGAGCTTTTAGAATACGGGCGTTAGTCTCCCTCAGGGCTGACAATTTTACTTACATGCACGTTGTATTTCTCGTTTCCAGGCGCCGCAGAAAAAGCGGCCAAGGACGGCGAAGATTCTAAAAAAGAGGCTGTCACGGATGCGATCAAGCAGCGCATGCGTGAACGGCAGCGCGTTAAGGAAAAATCATTTGATATGATCAGGTGTGTTACATTTACAGCATGTCTATATTACTGCACGTCGATTTGTCTTTTATCAATTTTTCATACATAATTACATACTTTATGCATGTTAGAATATTAAGAACCATTATATCATACTTCCTTGTTATCTGTCATTTGAGGCATACAGTATATCATAAGTACAGCCAAGTATACTTTGTTGTTGTATACTCGGTTGTATATACATGATCGATAATGTACAGTCAAATTTAACTTTGTACAGTCATATTATATAAAAAGTACACATGCAACTATGATGAAGGACTGGACAACAGAACTAGAGAATCCCATACTAAGTCCATCCATCTAGCAGTGAAACACGACATATTACGGACCACAAACTGGACAACGTAATACTGATTTTACAGGCCTTTACACTATATAAAACATGCAAGAATAAATACTACACTATTGTGAAATTATTTTCATTGTTTTGGCACACTTTTGAGGAATTTACGATCGTTAAATTGCTCTGACTTGCAATATACAGTACATTGAAACATTTTATAGAACACAGAGTTATTTGCTAACGTCTTATAAAATGGCAAATTTTGAAAAGCTTTAACAAGCGTTGTTTTCTTCAATGTAGGGACGTGTTTCAGGTAGAGCAGAATCAACACGTCGTGCATCTGGAGAGTGCTCAAACACAGATTCTTGCAGGAACATCAAAATGGTCTGCCAAACTGGCCATCACTGTTGTCTCTGCCCAAGGACTTATAGCCAAGGACAAAACAGGTATCATAGAAATCTACGTTTATTTAATGTATTTCGTCGAAGGCTGGCAGAGAGAGAACTTAAAAAAAAAACTATAGTACATAAGGCAAAAGACTGATCAGGCGCATTTGAAAAAAATCGAAATGGTTTATATTTCATCCCGCGGAAATCCAACCTCTTTAAAATATTTTTTACCAACGATGCGTAATATTGCAGGCACGAGTGATCCATACGTTACTGTCCATGTTGGAAGAACGAAGAAACGAACAAAGACAATTCCTCATGAACTGAACCCGACATGGGATGAAACGTTTCACTTGTAAGTATATCGTGCACACTATATATAGTACGTATATAAATATTAGATGTGGCTGAGACTAAGATATATAAAATTATCTTTAACTCGAAATTATTACTACAGTAACTGCTGAGTAGATCCATTTCTTTATTCTTGCAAAAGCGTTCAGTTAGTGAGCACGGCCCTTTGAAAACCAGATCTTGTGAAAGGCTACCGTGAGTTGTAAATAAATTGAAATAATAATAATAAAAGGAACGATCCATATTTTGTATTTTCTAGTGAATGTCACAATTCTACGGATCGTATTAAAGTTCGCGTTTGGTAAGTGGAGCTGAAGATTTTTCCTCTTTTCTTATTCCAGATATTTCAGAGCTTCTCGTTATCACGCTAAAGCGGTAAAACACGTAAATTCGCAAATTTTGAAAGCTCATTTGTTCCTGTGCTTATAAAAATGATAAACTATTATGTACGTTGCGCAATCATTATCAGCGATAGATTTCAGTGGGGTACAGGTGGGTGCACACACCATCTTAGCCTTGCCAAAGAGGGATTCAAGGGGGTGGTCAATTTCTTCATTAAATCCCAGCCTCCTGAGGTAGTGTTTCCCGGTTTCCCCGGACACTGCCACCCGTAGCTTCTCCTAGTGATTTTGCGATCAATGGTCGGAACTAAACTACAGTATGACCACAGTTAACCATGACCAAAGCTATTTGAGCACACACCCTCCCCTCTCTCCCAAAAAAAACTAATCTGCTTGGATCCACCCCTGATTCTTGCTGTCTTGTATAACTAGGGATGAAGATGACGACTTTAGATCTAAAGTGTTGTCAACGTTCACAAGAGAGACCGATGATTTCTTGGGTCAAGCTATTATTGAAGTTCGTACTTTGAGCGGAGAAATGGATGTTTGGTATAACTTGGGTAAGGCCAGTTCAGTTCTGTACATAACCTGTATTGATTACTGTACGGCGTATGTTGTATTACATGCTACTTACTGTACACTGGACCACCACATTTGAGAGATCTTTTTTCAGGTAGTTCAGACACAAACCCTGGCAGCTTACTGCAGTAGAATACTATCCACACTAGACCACTACGTTTGAGATATCTTGTTCAGATAGTTCAGACACAAACCACGACAGCTTATTGTAGAATACTACCTTTACTGGACAACCATGTTTGAGAGATCTTGTTCAGGTAGTTCACACACAAACCCTGGCAGCTTATTGCGCAGTAGAATACTACCCACACTAGACTACCACGTTTGAGATATCTTGTTCAGATAGTTCAGACACAAACCACGACAGCTTATTGTAGAATACTACCTTTACTGGACCACCATGTTTGAGAGATCTTGTTCAAGTAGTTCACACACAAAGCCTGGCTGCTTATTGCAGTAGAATACTACCCACACTAGACTACCACGTTTGAGAGATCTTGTTCAGGTAGTTCAGACGCAAAACGCGCGGCAGGTTTTATTTTATGTACGCCATTCGGCTCCTACTTCTATGCAGATCGCCGTTTCAGAAAACCAATTAAAAAGCATGTTCATATTAAGTATGTACTTGCCGTTATTATTCTAATGGTTCCTTGATTTACGTTATAGAAAAGCGAACCGACAGGTCTGCGGTGTCTGGAGCCATACGACTTCATATAAGTATTGAGATAAAGGGTGAAGAGAAACTGGTGCCCTATCACACACAGTATACGTGTTTACATGAGGTATGTGTAAATCTTTAGTTAAACAATTTATAGTTAAACTTTAGTAGAAAGGATTTCTGTGAAGCTTTACATTAAGCCGGTTTCCACTAGGCGGAATCTTGCGCGCGGAGCGGAATTTTTCTTTGTCATGGATTTCTCGCGTGGAACTATAATTAGAAAAGAGAAATTCCGCTCCGCGCGCAATATTCCCCAAGTGGAAAACCGGCTTTACGTACGTTCTGGCGCAATTACGAAATTGCGGTGGAGAGATGCACCCCATGGTAACCAGATTTGCAACACTGGAGGATGTAATGTTAACTTATACATTTATATCTTGTATTTTTTCAGAACATGTTTCACTATCTGTGCAAACAAAATGATGACAAATTTCCAATTCCAAAAGTATCGGGAAAGGTAAAGTTTACGGAGACATTGTTATGTACAGAAAATTTCTAACTCAAAGACGGAGGCTTACATCATAGAAGATCTCTCGGGGGGTTGGATGGGGTCGTATCCTTGGGTCAACACACTCAATTGTATGAAAAGGTCACATATCACAATTTTTTATTCACTTGTTGATACTGACTTTTTCTGTGGAATGAGGATTAATCTTTATTTCTGTGGAATGGGGTGTTAATCTTGTATTGAATCTTGGGGAATTAGCCCCAGCACAACTATATAGCAAATCTGCCTTTGACTTTAAACCAGTTCATGGCAATTATGGTACCTACTGAAGAAAATTCTGAAATTTCAGGAGGAGTCTTGGAAAGTGTATTTCCCAACAGACTATCAGGAAGTGGTAAAAGAATTTTCAATGAGATATGGAATTGAAACTATTTACCAAGCTATGACGTAAGTTTTACTTTTAGTTCCGATGTACGTTGCTATATAAGAAAGTATCAGGACTTTTGGGAATGTCGCTCGATTGAAGTGATGTTTGAAGGAGATTTTGAGTGTACATTTTATACACTTATTTTGACCAAAGTTACCGAACCATGCAGGAACAGTTGCGAAAAATGCAACTCTAGACCCTCTGGCAAGAATCGAACCGGCGATCCTGTGATTCTGATGCAGAAGATCTATAATTCCAATATTAATTGGTCGTGCTGATCACTTCGTGCATGATCAATCATACTTAACTTTTGGCGAGCAGTCCCAACGATCCATGCAGCCGAATTTTATTTGGTTAGTAACAAAAGGTGCGAATACAGTAACTTGTTACAGTAGCTGAAATTCGCTCCCCAATTTGGGTTTTCTTTTAAATGTCGTCTGAAAATGGATTCTGTTTTGTTTTTCCAGGCATTTTTCTTGTTTGGCAATACGTTATACGAGTCCTGGTGTGCCAGATATCATGAGTAAATTACTGGCTAACGTCAACGCATTTTTTGCACATACTACATCAAGTAATGTCGCATCAGCTTTCGACCGATTCGCCGCTATCAATTTTGGTGTAAGTATGTATGTAGATGTCTGAATATTATTGCGTTGGTATGGTTTTGTTTGGTATGGTATGGTATGGTATGGTATGGTATGGTATGGTATGGTATGGTATGATATGGTATGACATAGTGATATGGTATGGTATGGTATGGCATAGTGATATGGTATGGTATGGTATGGTATGGTGTGGTACGGTGTGGTACGGTGTGGTATGGTGTGGTAGACATTCTATGGTATGTTTTTGGTATGGTATGGTATGGTATGGTATGGTGTGGTGTGGTGTGGTACGGTGTGGTATGGTGTGGTAGACATTCTATGGTATGTTTTTGGTATGGTATGTTAGAGAATGGTATGGTATGGTATGGTATGGTATGATGTGCCTTTACGAAACTTTATGGTGTGGTGTACCTATATGGAAACTTTACTGTAATTTGGCATGGTATGGTTTCCCATGATGTGGAATGGTATGTAATTGCGTAACCGTTAATCAAATAATGCTTATTTTATAACTATATTCAATATTTAGCGAGAACTGTTTGTCAAAATCTTGGATCAACTGCACAATTATCTACGTGTTGACCTCCAGAAGTACAGAGTAAGAAAAAATTACGTCCAAATTCTTTGTCGTTAATTATATCAGATAAGACATGAATAACATATTGATGTATTAATTAATATCTTTAGACGAACTTTCCATCCGATAACCCGGAGAAAATGACAGATTTAAAATCTACCGTCGACCTATTGACCAGCATCACGTTCTTTAGATTGAAGGTACTGTAGGTGTCACTGGATTTGTTGGAGGATACACTAAGTCTAAGGCCCCGTTTATATGAGACCGCGGGACGAAGTCAAACTGAAATGAAAATTGAAATTGTCAATATGTTTACATGAGACCGGTATGAAAATCACAAAATTTTCAATTTATTCCCCTTGCCAGGGAATTTTTTTTTTTTGGTAGCCGGTATCATGTCGCAGAAGTGGTAAAGGACATGTGTGACAACTGCATATATGTACAGTACAGTAGTATTCTTTTGGCCAGGGGCAGGGGGGGATATTTGAATTGGTATTTGAGTTTGAGTACAGTCCAGAGAAATTTTTGATGGTTGGGTCAGCATAGTTAGCAAGCAAAAACATTTTTTTTCGGTGCTCCATAAATAATGACCGGTTCCTAATTCAAAGCAACTGATAAAAATTCCGCGTCGTTTAGGTGCAAGAAATGCACAAACCACCACGAACATCTGATGTTGTCGCAGATTGTGTGAAGGTAATGAATTTTGAAATTCATGCGACAAACGATTATTAATTAGCGAACGTGTGACAAATCTGGAACAAGTAGTCATCACCTTGGTACAAGGTTGATAACGATAACAGACTTGCTGCACATTTTTCCAACAAGACTAATACAGGCTGTTCTTAACAAGTTGCCACGAGTTCATCGTCAACAACTTGTCACAGGCAGAATATATCAGACTTGTCGAACGACTTGTTGGGAGTCTGTTGGCCTTATCAACCTTGTCACAAGATGATGACAACTTGTTCCAGAATTGTCAACAACTGGGAACAAGCAGTGCGAACACACCTTGTTGACAAGCTGTGAGATTTTTACGCCGGAAAAGATGAACGACTAAATACGAAATTCTTTTGTTTCAGAATTGTTTGGAAAACACGTACAGCTTTGTATTCGAGAACTGCAGTCAACTGTATGAGCGTTCCTCAACAGAAGTGAAAGAATATTGTGTTCGTTCGCCAAGCCATATTGATTTTTGGCCCCAGCTGATCACTCTCATGGTCTCTGTCATCGAGGAAGATATGAAACACTACACTCCCGTGTTAAGTCAGTAAGTATATCCAACACCCCCGACTTCTTCACGAGAAAGAAAGACTTAGGGGCCAGACTGTCACATCTTGACAGACTACATGTATATGTTCTCTTAAACTGGTTGATTTCGTTTCAGATTTTCTGATTTGAATATCGGTGAGATGTCAGCAACGACAATGTGGTACTCATTTGCGAGTGATCTGACTGAAACCTTGAAACGTAATGTTTTGATCAATTTTTTTTGTGCATAAGTTGTTGGTGTGTTGGCATACTGTAATCCTGGAACAACGAGGATGAGAGTGCGAGAGAGACCTTTCGTTAGCTGTTCTTAATGCTCTCCAAACACTATCATATTCTATATAGTTGAAACACTCATCCGGTGAGCTCTTTATATCTGAAGCAAGAACTTCGGTCATTCGGCCTATGAAAAAAGTGAAGCCAAAATGGTGGTTTTAATACTATTTTTCCAAGCTAAATCCAGTTTTTTCTGACGTATCATTTTATAAAATCATAGTATTATTCTTTAAATCGAAGTCAAAATACGAAATTTCGGAAACACTTCTTGTCAGCTTCGTGCCAACCTCGTGGACACAAACAGTAGAAAAGAGACTGGAGCTGACCTCCAATAGCTTTTCGGCCATAAGCCTATATTTTGTTAATCCAGAGCTTGAAATGTCCCCCGCAACCATACGTGACTTCCAACTCTCATCAACTCTCATCCTCTTTTGATCAGGGCTCTACCGATTTAGGCAATATGAATTTGTGTGGGAGAAGGATTTTGTCCCTGTGCCACGCTGTTCTGGATCTCTGAATTGCCACGCATATCAGTCCTCAGTTTGTGTTATCGGCTTCGTTCGATAACACAAACGTCGGTGTTGATAATTCTTCATCTGGTCAACCTCGTTCAATGATTGTTAAATACTCAACTGTTTCTTCACAGAACATGAAGCCGATCCTAAATGGGTGACAACAGACTATATAAACTTGCATTTTAAAGTAAGTCGATTATAATTGTTATAATAAATTTTTATCAAGGTTATCAAGGCGCTGTACGATTGAGTTCCGCTCTAAAAGTTTATTTATTTTTCCTGTTCAGGTGAAATGGTTCTACAATGAATACGTTGGCGAGTGTTCCACATTTAAAAAACAAATACCCGAATATTCCACGTAAGTTTTGATTTAGTTCTAAAGTGTAGTGTTTTTCACTATATTGCACCCAGATACAGCGAGTTCCATATTTCTGGAGTTAGAACTCGCGTCCAGTATGTTAATAAGTTGTGTTTCTCACACACTTAAAAATGTACAAATTGTTACATGCAAGTCTGCAAACAAACAAGTTGTTAGAAATCTGCTTACAAGCTGTCGACAAGTTATGTTTTAGCTGGTATATTATGGTAATTAGCTGGAAAAAATGGTATGTCCGAACCCGCGGCCTTTGGCAAGTAACCAATAAATTGTTTCAATTCATTCCTTTCATACTGCAGATGGTTTGAGCCGTTTGTTCTGCGCTGGCTGGAGGAAAATGAGAAGATTGCTTTGGATTTGATGGTCGGAGCGCTTGAGAGGGACAAAGATAATGGCGTACGTGGGTTTTTTTGTTACATATACTTTAGTCCCAATTAAAAAAAATTATGATGAAAGAAATTACTAACAACTTAATAGTCACTTTAAGAACCAGCTACAAGGCCGCCATAAGGCGGGTTTATTGGTGGGCTTTTTTTGTGAGGGGAGCGGAGCATACGTTTGGTACATTGGTTTTTAGCCTCCCCCTCCATTATTTCTCTCCAGTTTTGGGAAAAACTGTAGGCTTCCCCCTCCACCCCGTGATCTTGTCCCGACTAATAACCATATTCTATCACATACTGTAGTTTCAGGCAAGTTCAGAACATGCCAATTTTTCAACGTCCGTTGTTGATATATTTTGGAGCTTAAATCAGGTTTGTGGTTAAACTTTAAAAATATTATGGATGCATGCTCATGCCCACGGGCCCCATGGATCGTTGGGTCTTGGAACGTACCCCATGTACTGTACACATGTATCAATGTATTCATGAATTATGACTGTACGACTCATCCAACTTTGTCCTTCATTACACTACTATACAACGTTTCTTTCGAAACATTGCATTGAAAGGGTACTTGACACAGAGGTGAATGGTTATCACTGTTTCAATTTTACAGAAAAAATTTTCTTAGGAAATGAAGACCCTAAGAAACGCATAAAAATTTGTCAAATTTTTACTTTGTTCTGTCATTTAACCTTTCCCAAGTGGAAGTGCATAATTTTTCAAGGGAGGTGCAAAAAATCTTTGGGGAGGTGCAAGCCATCTTGGGGGAGCGCGCACCTCCCCATACACGCTCTCAAAATCTGGCCATGGGCAGCATTATGTCTGGAGAACAATATAAAATAATTGTAGTCAACTCAACGACGTTAGTAAACGGCAAAGTACCTCGATGATAATGCACTATAAATACTCGATATGATTTCATATATTTCATTGTTCTCTTTACAGAGTTATGACATCATCAGACAGCTTGAATGTCCTTGTCCTCCAACGTTGAAGGTCTATTTGCTGAAATTCACTCAGGTTGGTACACCATTATATTGTCAATTAAACAACTGTAAATTTAATAATATGAATTATGTCCCTTTTCGTCCGGGTCTCGAGTTTTTATTGTTAATTATTTCACCACGATTACATAGTATATAACGGGCTATGGACCATTGCTTTGGAAATTCTTTTGGACTTTTATTACAAAGCCCTTAGTTTTAGTATTCATAAAATAGACTAGGTACAGTATACTGTATATACTGTAGGAGTAATTTGCAATGAAAAGTTTTATTACAAAAAGTGTGAGATGGACTTGATCAAATTTCCCGACTTATTCGATCAGAAACTGGAATGAGTCGACTTGTGAGTCGACCGTGGATGAATTACATCGATGACTGGAAACGACAATAGATGCAGATGTTGGAAAATTGGAAGAATTTTGCGGGGTTTAGGAGTTAGCGGGATTCTACTGAATTACCATAATCAGCTTTTATATAAGGGCAAAGAATGAAAACAACTTATTACAAGTTCATTTTATTTTGTTATTTTAGACGATTTTTAAGGTTCTGGCAGATTATTCTGAAGAGATCAAGAAACTGTTTCGCGGTTATTGTTCTGCAGACGAGCGAGTAAAGGTATATTAAGACCGTCTTGTTTTACATTTTAATGTAAACTTAAGCACCACTGTTGATTTTGTTGATTTTTTCGTCACTTCAAGGTTTGCATGCTGCTTAATGATATCCAAGAAAGTCGAAACCATCTGCAACAGTTGTACACGTCAATGGGGGCAGATAAGGTATTTCGTGTTTCGTCGCCTATCCCATAGATGAGTGCGTCATGCTTTGGAAACGACAATAGAACAATTTTTATTACCAAACCCTTGTTTTGTTTTTTTAATTATACCCAACCTTTTACTGCTTGAAAATATTGTTTCTACCCAACCCTTTTCTTTTCGGTGCCATCCTCCACCATAAATAATGACCATTCCCTTGGCAGGAATTCTTTATATTTCTCTATTGTATTTTGGTTCAGTTGCCAGCGGAGTGTAAGGAAAGCTTCACAGAACTTCAAGTGCATCTCAGCTCTGTCCTGGATGAGTTGTGTATGATGTATGTCGACAAGCTCGATCTCACCGGACCTATCAAAGGAGTTGATCAAGAATTAAACAAGTAAGTTGTTGTACAGGATGTATAAACAAATAAGTTGTTGTATAGGATGTATATCGTGCATTATATATTACGCTTATCCATTTACTTTTTCATACAGTACCAATAAAGATCAGGCTTTTAGCTGTCGAATGATACCTTTCTTGTATCATTGCGATCAAAAATAACCAAATACAATTTGATTTAAAAATGCCGGTCGAAATCGTTTTTTCCACCGTTGAGAGTATACACCCTTTCGATAATTACGTCACACATACTTTTTGGTCCTGGAGCCTCGCACTCATCAGTAAATTACGCAAGGTGATTGGCTCACGATTCATGAGAGCGAGGCTCTCAGGCCAAATGACGCGTAACTATCGAAAGGGTGTATTGCATGTAAAAGCTATTGTCTTAGTGTTGAAATTATTCTCATTTGGGATTAAAATTGAAGTCCCTTGAGTAAATATGGCGCAACACATCAAGTTTTGATCAACTTTTACTCGCAATTTTACATCGAAATTGAGTGACTAAAAATTTTATAACACTGGTACACACGTAAAAATCACAACTTGTCAACAAGATGTGTTCGCAACAGGCTTGTAGCAAGCTTGTCAACAAGTTGTAACAATGCTGTCATTTTATCAAGTTGCTACAAGGTTGTGACTCACAACTTGTTGACAAGTTATTGAATTGCAGGACGATAACAAGTTGTTGGAACAACTTGTGACAAGTCTGTTGAGCTCAACAACCTTGTTGCAAGTTGTCAACAAGCCGTTGACAACTTGTCAACAAGCTGGGAACAAGCAGTGCGAACACATCCTGTCGACAAGTTGTTGGAACAGCATTGCTACAAATCTGCTGCAGGTTTGTTACAACTTGTGCGTTTTTACGTGTGTAGCTTGCAGACAATGGCATGTGTTTTCCAAGTGGGCAACAGAAATTTGGGCAGATGTTGGAAAATTGGAAGAATTTTGCGGGGTTTAGGAGTTAGCGGGATTCTACTGAATTACCATAATCAGCTTTTGAATACTGGTCTCGTATACATGCAGTAATTAAACTTCTCCGTCTCCACCATTTCTATAGAATCAAGGGGAGTGAAAATTTCCAGACTGTCGGTCCGGAGGTTTTAAAGAAACAAGCAGAGCATGTGCTGGGTCCTTTACTTGAGCCGTTGCAAGCAAGACTATCGTTGATGGCGGAGCAATGTGAAAAGTCGGTGCTTAAGAGAGTCGCCAAGGTTGGTAGCGTTTTTTTTTACATTTATGTTAGATAGTTCGTTTACTGTGGGACATGCAGCCGTGTTAAACGAGGGCCCCGGGTTTGACTGTGCTCATGCATGGTTAAGTATTTAATCGTGTATAATAAAGAAAAAATATTTTTCTCAGAATGGTAACTTAGACACTTATTTGGCCAATTTGGGATACCCAATTACTGGCTTCCCAGTATAGTTTACGTGTTTACATAACGAATAAACTCTTTTAACAGCTTCTGCATATCTTGCTTGATTCTTGAAATTTATTTTGACTAAGTGAGTTGTCCGCCATCTTGGATTATCCAGGATATGCATATGTTACCTCACAAGTGAGGTCACGCAAATTTTATACCTGCATGAGCCCAAACTCGCGTCATTTTTTGTTGCTATTTTAACTCTCGGGCTAACCTCACACTTGATGCCATCAAAACCATATAGTTAATGATGTTAAGAATCGATTCAAGATGGCGGATAGCTTATTGTTATTTCAGTCAAAATTATCCAATAGTTATGCTTGATACTGTATGTAAAATCTGCAACAAGATTTAATACATAATTTTAAACATTTTTTCAAAATTTTAGTTGCAATGACCTTTAATAAAATTATAAGGGGAAACCAAACGGAATGTTTACTATCATCATTTTCAATTATGGGTCATTCCATTTATTATCCGCACCCCCCCTATGGATGAGCTCTGGTAAAAATGTTACCTGTAGGAATCGGATTTCAGAGAAGTACCCTGTTGGAATCGACAGTATCAATCTAAACCCTAGGAATGCTGCTAATTGCCAATATCTCACTGGTAGGAATCTGCTAATTGCCAATATCTCACCGGTAGGAATCTGCTAATTCCCAATGTCAGACCGGGGGTGGGGGGTGAGAATAATAAATGAAATTATTATGATTCTCATAATAAATATTTGGCAATATAGTATGCTACACCTTGACGGCAATATCTGACCGGTAGGAATCGGGCCAAAGGAATCTGTTAATTCCCAATATCTGACCAGTAGGAATCCCCTAAGTCCTAATATCTGACCGGTAGGAATCCGCTCATCCATAGGGGGGGTGCGGATAATAAATGGAATGACCCTATTTGTTGCCGGACAAGTATTTATCGGCACTTGTTTTCAATTCTTCATTTCAGGAATTATGGAAGAAAGTTTTGACGACATTTGAAACTGTGATTGTGTTGCCTCCGTTCAAGACAAAGGTATTTCAGTTTTTGAGAAAGCCCGAGAATATATAAAATAAAGTCCCAGTTTAGGTGTTCTATCCGACGAACACATACTGACACTCAATAAATTTCTACCATATCTATAATACGTTAGAAGGTTGTCAATTGTTCCCTTAGGCTTAGCCTTATAGGCCACTTTCCAGTCGCGCGTTTTTGATAAGTATTAAGCCAGTGAGGTCTGTAGTATGTTGTGTTATTGTTCACTCTTAGTTCATAATTTGTAAATATGCATGCTCACAGTGTTGTTTTGTTTCCGATATTTGCATTGCTTAGGATCTTGAGGTTGAAGAAACGAAGCGTCTAACTCACAAGCAATGTGGTGTATTGGAAACTGCTTTGGTTATACTCAAGGTATTGATTCTATATTTATTTCAAATGTCATAAAAAATTAAATATTGACGATTTCAAATAGCGCATTTACAGGATCTCGCCTATACATGTACATACGTGAAAATCTCACATCTTTTCAACAGGATTTGTTCGCAACAGGCTTGGATCAAGCTTGTCAACAAGTTTTACAAGGTTTTCATGTTATCAGGTTGTCACAAGGTTGTATTCCACAACTTGTTAACAAGTTGTTGGATTGCAGGACGACAACAAGTTGTTGGAACGACTTGTAACAAGTCAACGACCCTGTAACAAGTTGTCAACAAATGCAAGTCGTTGACAACTTGTCAACAATTGGGAACAAGCCGTGCGAACACATCCTGATAACAAGTTATTGAAATAGCATTGGTCGATACAAGTTTGCTGCGAGTTTGTAGTTACAAGCGTTTTTACGTGTGCAGAATCCTTCATGTGAAATGCTAGCAAATAGATATTCTCTATTATTCAAACGATGTCGAATGAATCCCATGCTCATCTTTGTGTTTCCTATTCCAAGGACTATTTCCATAATAAAGGCAAAGGATTGAAGCGAGCGTTTCTAGAGAAATCATCAGAGTTACATAAAGTAAAGAAAGCATTGTCGTTGTACACTCAAACTACGGATACTTTGATCAAAACTTTTGTAAAGACGCAACAACAACAAGGTACAGTAGATGATTACGTCCAAATGGTCCAATAGCTCTATCTTTGACTTCATTTTTGGACTCGAGTTCCTCGCTTCCAATATGTACGGAGGTCACTGTTATTAACAATACCACAGCATACTCATTTTATACAATCTGTTTTGTTCTGTGTAGGATTCCTTACTACTCTACTGATAAAACATTTAGTTAAACAATTAGAATTGACAGTTATATTTATTAATTATTGTACATTAAACAACAACGCTGATCGACATGATTAGTTGATTGTCTTAGAAAAAGTATCTAATGTCACTCAAATGACACAACTTGGTACTCTTTACTTTATTCATTTCATCAAGTGACCCATGTTCTCAAAGATTCGTATAACTTAGAGCCTTAAACGGAGACCAAAACCTCTTTGGCATACATGTTGAACCCCCCCACCCCCCAATATTTCGTGTCAGCCACTGGGTATATATTAACCAAAGTTTAATAAATCAATTTTCTTTCAGCCAAACAAGCGGTTGACGATCCTGTAGGTGAGCTATCAATACAAGTGGACTACATAAGCCATCCTGGAACTGGCGACCATAAATTAACCGTCAAAGGTCTGTGTGTGAAGATACTTTATTTGTGCCTGACGTCCTACATAACTCAGTAAAATTCGATAGCGTTTCATAACCTTGCACAAACTGGATGGTGCATTTCCGCAGGCAAGACTCATGACAACACGTTTTTGGGATATTTTTGGCTCCTCTATGCGTTTTATTACTAATATTATAAACTTTATAGAACTTATGAACTTTTATAGGCTTACTCTGTTAACTTTAATGCCTGTTTTCATGAGCTACAGTATATCCGTATTGCTAATGATAGCAAGACAACAGTCGACAGATATAAAATACAACAGCTGGAATGAAAGATTATTTCATGCTTTTCTCTCATTTGATTTATTTTGCTGTTTCTTTTCTTTAGTGGTTGAAGCCAAAGACCTTCGATGGCATATGTCCGGTAATTATGTTTTTTTGTTTTTTATTCTTTTCTTGCATGTGCTGTTGGCAAATTCGAAAAATGGTTGTCAATCTTTTTTCTTCCGAAATGAATTTCAACCAAGGTAATCACTGCCGCCTTATACAGTGGAACACTTCCATACCCAAGTTTCTGCTAGATTTAGCAAACAAACCTGACTATAGCCTCGTTTTTGTGGGAT
Source organism: Paramuricea clavata (assembly GCA_902702795.2). Taxonomy (NCBI): domain Eukaryota; kingdom Metazoa; phylum Cnidaria; class Anthozoa; order Malacalcyonacea; family Plexauridae; genus Paramuricea; species Paramuricea clavata. Next base: position 50,454 of record CACRXK020000514.1, read on the forward strand.
TTTTTCACATTTCAAAGGGTTATAATTTCGCTTGTATGAGTTGTTTTCAATGGCTTTGTTGAAGAACCGCGTACTGCCTGGTATAATAAATGAATCGGTCAATAACTCCTCCTCATCATCATCATTGACATTTTCTGTGTTGGTGCAATGTACTCAGGTGAATAAGATGCTTGTGATGTTACTCTGAGTGTATATCCACACCGGGCAAGCTTGAAAAATATGCCTGA